>FJOG01000008.1:1321352-1387280 GCA_900073065.1 Phialocephala subalpina | reverse complement strand
CTAACCCCATGATTTTCCATCGCTTCGCGCTTGTCGGACTCTAGCTCGTTTTGGGGTTTTCCAATTTTGGCCCGATTCATGTGGAGGAGAGGATGATTGAATGGGAGTCTCCATTTTAAATTTGAAGAGGTTTGGATTAGTGGTTGTGTTGCAATTGAGGTTTAAAAAGAGAGGGTGGGAAATTATGGTGGGGGGGTAATTTCGCTTAAGTGTGCCACGAGCTGTGGCCCGAACTCTTACATACATCGATTCCAACTTTGCAGTACGGAGGACAACCCCAGAGATTCAAACCCTGATCTTTCCTGTCCCAGAAATCGGAATGTCAGAAATCCCGAAATGAACCGTCAAACTCCTTTTTGCGTGGGGTATATCGTTCATCGTCACGGCCTTCCTTCTCTCCTTCCACCACCACCATTCAGGTTTGCGTATCTCCTTCTATCCCATTTCCACCTCAGCTCACATCCTCATCATCCAAATCAATCCCCAACGCCCCCTGCAACAAATCTAACTGCTTCTGCAACGTATCCGTCTGCTGCCTCACCATCCGAATCCCACTCTGAATCGTCCCAATGATCCCAAATATCTCCCTCTGCTTCTTCTTCGGCAGCCTATCAATCAACCCCATTTCAATATCTCTTTCCCCTCTACCCTCTCCAACGCCTCCATACCTCACCGCCCCATTACCCGCAGATTGATAGCTCACCGGAGAAGCTTGCGTGAGCTGTATACTGGGCGACATTGAACTTGAGGGTTCGCCTCTGTCGAGGTCGGCTGTTCGGGGACGTTTGGAAGGTGGACCGATGTGTACTTGTGAGGACTCGCGAGATTCTCGCTCGGCTTGGTGGATGATTTGATGACGCTTTTTGCCGTTGGGTGGGTATTGTTTTTGGTATACGTAGTTCAATAAAGCGGATTTGTCGTTCAAAAGGAGGCTTTCGGGACTTGTAGAAGGAGCTGGTGGGCTGTACATCGTGGTTTGAGGCGCCGCAGAGTAAGTGTTCGAAGGTTGGATAGGACTATAGGATGGGTAGTTGTTCGTATTCGTGGTTTGCGATTGGGGTTGGTGCTGCTCTTCGGCCCCTCTCTTGTCTTGTGAATATGCTGCTACGTAGGCTCTGGTCGGCGAGCGCTTTCGCTTCAAGGAGGAGGTTTGCTGGTATCCATCATCGTCTTCTAACCGTTGTTGTATCGGCACCTGCTGCGGTGTAGCCGGCTGTGGTGGAAATCCCTCTGTTGAAGTCAGTGCATGTTTTCCTCCCCAAGTAACAAAGCATACCTTCAATATCCTGCCTCAATGTGCACGTAGTGCCCCTCGTAGCAAGCACGCAAGTCGCGCAAGCTCCCTGATAATACTCATTGAGGGACACGCAAACAGAGAACCGTCCAGAACCATGCTCACAATTCGTGCAAGGAGGATCCCTGATCTCGCCCCGTGTAACAAGCATATACGCCCCTCTTGTCTGCGGCCTATCGCTCTTAGTAGACTTCTCAGGTCCAATTTGCTTCCCTGCCTTCCATGGTATTGATCTGAGTTCTGGGAGTCGTCGCAGAGTCTCTATGTTCTGGGGCGTCGCTTTGGGTCCTGGTGGAATCGCTCGGGTGGCCGATTGAGGGGTTGGTGCATCGGGTGCGGGCTCGTACCATGGTTCATTGGAGAGATTGGGAGAGTAGGCGGCGGGAGTGTTTTCAGTGAAGCTGTTGTATAGGGTCGCGGAGAAGTGGTCGTCTTCTAGAGTGGGAGGCATGGCGGAGCATGGTCGCGTGGAATGCAATGTTTGCGGTGGGGAGACGCGACAGGTTACGCGATTTTGGTGTGGCTTTAAAGAGCTCAGAAGTTCGGACACAAAGCACAACATCACGTTCTATTCACGTTTTTAACTTAATTTCAATCTACAGTGCCTTCTGTTTGGGTTGTTGTTTCATAGCTTCGGAGAAATCAAGCAATATTGTGAACGGAATGTCTACATCAATAGTTATTTCCGTCCCAAGCTTGAAGACGTCGCATTGGAAAACCAGAGCTGCCTTGGTGCCGTCTTTCTTCTTATCTGACCTCTTTCGCGCCAATGGATGTTGACAAGAAGCTCAAAGACATATCAGTTCTCTAACTCATTGTCTATACCAGTTCGACGCTGTCATTCCATCATAACCGACCTTTTGGCGGGTGCCTCCCAGGTGACACAAAACTCTGCATTTCAAACCCTTCCGAACACCATCAAATGAGAACACCGGTTCAGTTGCAACTTAGATCCGGTTCCATCGTCCAACTGCTATCTTCAACCTCTATCAACCCATAATATTAGCACAGAACTATCAGAAATTCGCATCACAGGATCACCTAATGCTCAACAGCATACCTCGGTGTTGGTTCCCATCAAGCTCATAGTTTGGAATAGCCGAAGAAGTTTGTTGCACTGTTTGCGTTGTGTACTGGTTCATAGCGGGGGTGTAGTTCTGCTCAGGACTCATGGGAGAACCAGCAGATGGGCCTGGATATGCATTTTTGGGAGGTTCATAATATGTGCCATCGTTTATAGCTAATTCGGATATCTGTACTGATGAGTGTCTGCTTATTCGATAGTTAGCATTAAGATGTCGAATGGCTTGGGGGGCTCACGTCTCAACATCAAGAATGAGAGTGCAGCACCCAGCAAAAGTCCTCCAATAGCACATCCAACAGATGCTCCAGCAATCGCTCCAGTCGAGATTCCAGTGCTGGAACTGATACTGGCCGTAGTGCTTGAATTCGCACTCTGACTTGCTGCTCCTATAGAGCTCGATGTCGGACTAGCAGTTGAGCTTCCCGTGCTGGTGGACCTCGCGGTGAGTGTGGTCGTAACAGCAGCATCCTCACTGCCTGGAATAAAAGCGTGACCAGTGAGACCATTGGCAGCAGTGTATGGTAGTGAGAAGTTGAGACTGCAACAATTCCTTCTGGAATTGGTGCCCGAGCAGCAGAACAGAAGGGTTTCGCCGGCAGTGTAGGTCCGTCCGTTACAATTCATGAGAAACTGATAGTCGTCCTTGACACCTAGATTGGTATGTTAGACCACGTCCCCTTTCTCCATTTAGGATACACTTGCTTTGGCAATATGAATTTTAGCATGCAGAGGAAGCCCACGTGGAATCTGTACATCCTTCTCTGTATGGCATTCCAGAAGCTCCCAGACACCAACTGAAAGTCGTACACGCATCATTCGAACCACAGCACGCAGATCCCGAAGAAGCTGTAGAATTGCATGCTATGTACCCAGATGCAGCCTCCGTACCATCTAACCAGTAGCATGTAAATGCAGCGACAGAACGCAGCAGGAAGATGAGGCAATGCCAGTCCAAAGAATTCTTGAGGAATACATATCGAACAGTAAATGATGAGAGGCCAAAAATCCAAACACGATTTGCGATGAAGGGATGATCATTTCTTTAATATCAGAGAGAACTGCGCCGCACTTGGGGTGACAAGGTCCCACAACCTTCCTGCCGCTGTCAGATTCAGCGAACAAACCAGTCACTGCATCGCTCGAAGGAGGCCTTTTAATGGCAATTAGAAATAATAACAACACTAAACTGAAACGATGGAACGAAAGCAAGGCAATATCTACCTATCTCGATGTTCAATGCGAGATTGGGGGCTCAGCGCGCCATGCGGCTTGCGACCCGGCGATCAGCTTTCTAAGATGGGAATTGCTTCAACGCGTCCATTTCGGGACCGACATAACACTTGTCGCATCGTAGCCTTTTCAGCCCTGTTTGCCGATTCAGAGAAAAACTCTGCAGAGTAACATCACTGCGAAGGAAATGGCCCTTTTTGCTCCATCAAAATCTCCATTTGCTTGCAGCGTCCATCTTCTCTTCGATTCAGCGTATTCGGAACTGTTGACCCGTCGCCCTGGTCAGCTTTGGAGACCGCTACAGACCCTCCAGTACGAGGCTCGCATTTGGATGAGATTCTCGTCCGACGGTTCATCTAAGGTCTACCGGTACGGTGGTACTGTAACATGATGTGGTGAGAGTTCGGGATGTGATGTTGTGGAAGAAGACCACTCGGAAATATTCTGAGAAATTTCCATAGCAAGAATCTCTGCTGAGCTGCCAAGACGTTGCGCTTTGCTCCGATGTGCAACAAAGGACAGTCAGCCGGCCAGATTCCGAGTCTCAAGTGGGGCGTCCAATAATAGAAAGTTTCTCCTCGCTCCTAATCTCTTGCTTCATTTCACAACAACAAAGCTGCTTCACCTTATCATCACCACGATTATTCCACCTTTATCACAACGCTGATACTTCAAGTCATGAAACGACCAATAGGAAGCAGTTCTCATCCCCCGCCCATCCAGCTGCGAAGGCAACAAACACCTCAAAACACGCTGTCCTTAGCACGTGTTATGTCCTGACATTCAGCTAGTCATTGATCAACGATTTGAAAGGCTTTTCAAGGAATATATGGTTCAAGATGGATTTGATCGATCGTTAATACCACGGAGAAGTTCCTATGCCTCATTCTGTCAACTCGATACGATACGCCTAACATCGTCCAACAACGGAAGCTGCGATCAGTCTTCAGAATCCATCTCCTCGTCCATCCTTCGCCATGTCCGCATCCAAATTCAGATCACCTCCACTTCTTGCCTTCGTTGGGTCGTGACTCTCATGGAGTACTTGGCCATCACAAGGGCCGCGAATGCATCTGTACTCATATTCCCGAGGATGTTCATGCTGCCGCCATCTATCTCAATATTGCTGTACACGTTCCTGCTCTTGCATGTTTTGTCGTTGTCTCCAACATTCCCTTGGAGAACCTCACCGTCTCCTTTTATCTTGATGCTGAAATATTCATGTCCCTGGTCGGGAGGGTCGGTCTTTGTCGCTCTCGCCTCCTGTCTAGGAGTGCTGCCTCTTGGTCTTTGACTCGTCGCTGCACGCCTTGTTTGATGTCGGTAATCCTCTCCTACATCGATCGAGGCCCTGCCGGGGTGGATAATAGTGGCCTCTGGTTCGAAATCAGCAGGCGATCGATCTGGTATGCGGTCACTGCTAGGCCTATCATCATCGGAGTCAAGGTTCCTTGCCCTCTCTGCTACCGGTCTAGAGGGTAACTTTGGAGTGTATTCGTATCGTGTATTGTCAGAGAATGAGGAATTCTGAGAGCAGTCAGCGCTGATTGAAGAATGGACCACTCCTTGGCCACTCACGACACAGCCCATATCTTGCTGCTTCACGCTCTTCGCAGTAACCTTCTCTGGCATATTCTCAGGTAGTGTGGCAATGCTCAGCGGAGGGTAAAAAAGTTATTGTATCGTCACAGAACCCAAGCTTATGATGAGAGAGATCTCTGCCTGCTCCAGCTTTCACAATCTCTTCAGATTGATCGTTCTTTTGCTCCCCTTTGCAACTTTGTAATTGCTCTTGGTATCTGTATGCTCCTGGCTTCGACAAGTGTCAAGCGAGCGTGGGAGTTGTGAAGGTCGATGATTTGAACGTGAAGACCCAGCAGTGTCGATGAGAGCAGTGATCTTGATGTCGGAGTCAACTGCTTAGTCGCAGATGCGACGAGACGAAAGATTCGCGGCCACCGTCTCCAAAACCCCCTTCATATCTTCGACTATCGGGCCAGATAAGCTTTTTCTGAGAAAGGGCATTCTTTTGTGAGTTTCGTGATGAGGCTCGTGGCAGCGCGGTGCCGACCGAGACCGCGAAGTCGGGCGGGACTTAAAACACGAGTAGTCACAACCAAGACACGGCCCAAATATACTTCGTCACAGAAGTAATAGTTGCAAAATCTCCACCAAGCACCCCAACTTAAGCAAGTAACAATTCACAAATTCTGGAAACCTGATTGGACAATTTCCCCGGAAATTGAGGAAGTCTCTAGAAATCTTGGCGCAACTATTACCCCGGGTACTAAAGTAGTAAGATTGCCTGCCTCCTGCAAATATTTAGGTACCTGTGTTAATGACCTTGTGGAAGGCGTTCTCAGTCTATTGTCCTCTTCACAACTCACGAGGAAATTATCGGATTTTCGAAGCTGCGTCGATGCAATATGATATAATTTTCCTGAGGCAGGGCTTATAATGATGTATGCTTCATTGGTTTGAGACTCACCGTTTCGAGACTTGGGTGCCTTGCTCCTCCCGGGTCCTTGAGACACCGAAGTTTGTTGCTGTGAGCTGAGCTGTGCTGCATCATTCAACATCGACCACTTATCAAAGCCTGTTGTCCACAATCAGACAGTCGACAGCCTATTGTGGGCAGGCCGATCATCCCTTCAATTTTCCTTTTTATCAGCCTTCGAGATGCCATGGGTACGATCTTCAGCAGACCCCAAGCGCCTGCGCCACTCCCTCCAAATGCTAATTACGAAAACCTACGATTTCGGAACAACCAAGTCACAATTGTAGGAGACAGCAACGGGCCCCAAACTAACATCACATATAATTTTTCAATACGAGATTTTGATCAATGGGAACGGGACGTCAGGCTTCACAATTTAGCAAGACATATACGAGAACATCTACCTCACCATCGGTTCAGTGCACCAACTCTACATCCAGCTGCCGCCAGATTACCGCGTTCTGGTTCCGGCAGAACAACGAGAAACGTGCTCACAGGTTCACCACCTGTGCCGACTCCGACTTCGGCTTTGCCTCGCGCTGTCAACCGTAATTCCGTCGCTGAATCCACATCCCCAGCCCACACTTTCAATGATTCAACGCTGCCTATCCGTCACCCGGGATCAGTGATTCCTTCCGAAGATAATATCGATTCAGAGCCATCTTCTGGGTCCGATGACCAGATCGGACAACTCCAGGACAATCAGTCTCCGAGAGCAACTCAGTCTTCGGATCCAGAGCAGACGCTAACAGAAACCTCTCGTCGTCGTCGGCTGCGAATGTGGTGGGCTAAGTTGAGCTTATTCGTCAGATCAATTTATATACTGGTCGCACTTATAATTTGCGGAATCATAGGTGGAATTTTGGGCTACGTCATGAGGTACGTTTTTCGAAGATACTCAGGACTTTCTTTTCGATCAATACTTTTCTCATCACTCTTCCAGAAAGCATAATTCAGCCCCACCAGCAGATCACAACTGCAACTGCACAGCTTCTTCTCTCACCACCACTGCATGGGAGACATCCACCGTCATGATGACATGGAGCTCAATTGCAGCCACATCTTTGGATCCAACACCAACTGAATCATCTTCCACTTGGAGCACATCAGATGCACCTTTCCAAACCTCCTCAGTTTTTACATCCACTCCCGAGCAGACTGCAACCTCTTCCGACACCTCTACGAGTCCGACTGATGATGCTCCTAAAGTGACTACGACGGTCTGGACTACTATGTTTACCATGACCTCTACCTCTGTCTCTTCGGAAGCAACAACGACTTCATTCGTCTGAGATTGAACGGTCCCCGCTCCTGCCCCAAGCAACTGCTCAATGTAAAGATGAGGATATATCGGTGTTATTTTTGGGCCATCTTAGTTCCCCAAAGTTGCCCGAGACCATGCAACAGGTATGGGGGAGTGAGGCTTGATTGCTTGGATGGCAATTTAAATGTCGTCCCATCACCTGACAACATGACTAGATTCACTAATCATCCCATGTCCGTCAAAACCGAATGGAAGAACCAACAACGAGGCGGTTTTCTCTCTTGATGGAGATTGAGGTCGAGTCTGGGGCCGAGGCCGGGTGCAAGCGTATGTCCAGTGCAATGTGGAAGTGGACTTGGGGACGGTGGAAGGAGATGCGGGGAATTTCCATGCTATTTTTAGGTCATTTTGCGGATACTACTTTGCGAGGAGATTGAACGAGTAGTTAGATGGCAATACCCATGGACAGAATTAAAATCGAATATCACTGGGTCGGGGACTCTTCTAGGAAGTGGGACTGAATCCCTATCAATTGAAAGGTTTTGGAAAGCTGATTGTTTCGGATTGCTGGATGATCTTCTCATTAATTTTTCTACAGTATCAATCTTCCACGCCCAGATTTTGCCTCCGTGTCTGAATTCCCACCTTCCAGTGCGAGACGAGTTTCCATCAAAAGCCAAGCCAGCTCGGAGCATCTGGCGATAGAGAAGATAAAATGGCCTTCCATTGTTCCATAAGTCCCATACCACTTGTAGCACAGTGTCCATAAAACACCTCCAAGTCAACTGCCAACTGTTCAGCTAGGCAATTTCCCTCAACTCCACGACCAACCCCATCAGATTCCGAGCGATCCGAGACCTTCAGACCACATCTCCCAATGATGTTGATCGATGATATCTTCAAGCCTGTCCAAGTCGTCCTTTACCAAGTTGAACCCTTTCCAATATTTTCTGAAGTGGCTCATATCTAAGTGATTACCTAGATTGCCAGCGGCGATGCTCCATGCTTCCTCATACCAATCGTGCCCCAGATTGTGCGGAGAAGGGAGACACGAAGTCTCTTCCGGATTTTCATATCGACCCCATCCTATCCAAGAACCGAGGCTCGTGTCCGCCAACCTAAATCCACAATCATAGTCTTTGCACCTTGCTATCAGTCCCCGAGAATTGACATGGCAATCACAATAACAGTCCAAGTCGGCCCAGCAAATTTCTCCATCCACGCTATAACTTCAACCTTCAGTAGCCGTGCTACTACTGACCTGTCGGAGAACACAAACTCCCGAGCTCGATATCCCTTCGCGATTGCAGACCCAACTGTCACGAGATGCTTGCAGAGCTCTTTGATACACGTCCTCTGATGGAAGCAACCATCGGCCCGTTCGCGACAGTTGCATAGTCTGCAATATAGGGGGACTGGTGACGGGTGGTAGATCTTGAGATATGCGTAGAATTGTGGACATGTCAGACCAAGGCAGGTTGCTTGGCCTTTGCCAACGAGGTTGAAGATCTTTAGTATGATGTCGTAGGGCAGATCGTTAATGGCGGTAGGTAGCTTCGGATTTGTCTTTGTGGTGTCAACCGAGATCTGGTTCGAGAAGTGCGGGGTTGCGCTCGGTTCGACGTGGTCACTTTGGTCTGATCGGAGAATTTCGGAAGGAGGTCGTATTTAATCTTCGTTTCATCGTATGTTATGCTGTAGATTCGTGCAATTATTGTCAGGAGAGTCTCTTGTGATAATAAGTACGTAAATTGGAGTTGTGTTTGTATGTGATGCCATCTTGTAAAGATAACAAAACGCGTCGGACTTCGAAGAGGAAGAGGCTTTGGCGGAGGAGGTCACCGAAGATGAGCGGGTCGAAAATGGAATAGCGTCCACTCTTGAAGTCCAAAATAATCACACAAAGTCTCGTGCGCTATTTTGCTACCGTCGCTTGAATTTTGTGTCCTTCTTGACATCACAGGTATGGATCAAGTCACTTCTCTCAAGCTCGAAGCATATTTTCTTCAAGATCACTTTTAACTTCGAGGCTCAAGTAGGTGTCTTAGAGGAAGTCGTTGCTTTTAGTGAAAATTGAGACTAATTACCCTTCTTACTGTTCATTTCTTTACCAGGGTAATGGAGATACATGTCTTTTGGCTGCTAAACAGCCTGCCTGCATGTGCTTCGATTCCCAGGAACGTCCCATCAACCATCACAGCTCGAACATCTTGAGACCCTCTGACCAAAAGTCCCACAAATGGACCTCTAGAGCGGGCATTAGAAACTCCCCCTTGTCCTTCACGAAGTTATACCCTATCCAATACTTCTTCCAATTCCTCCTTTCCGTAAAGCCATCATAATTATTCGAAGTGGTTCTGAAAGCTTCCGAATACCATCCGTCTCCAAAATTATGCGGACTAGGCAGCATATATCCTCCAAACTTGCCAGATCCTGTGTATGCGCCGTTCTCAGATCTCTCCACTCCAATCTAGGATGCTGACCAATCTTCATATCTCTCCCACAATAGTTGTTCATTGACCTCGTACATGAGTGCTTGCATTTTTCCACATTTTTGGTCGCCATAGACATCGTTATTGAGCAATCTGACGGCTCTGACACCCTCCCAAAGCCGATAACCTTCTGTGATCCGCTCATCTTGGAGCAGTTTGCCAAAGGAGCTCTTGCATTGAACGCTGTGATTCGCACCGCCAAAACGTTTTCTGAGAAATTCTAATCAATCATCTACGTATGCATAGGTGTAACCCCTGAGCTGTTTTCTTTTCCAAAGATCACATCCTGCAACGCAAAATCGAGTGCCAAGACATACTGACAACGGATGGTAGAGCTTTAGATAAGCATATATCTGGCTGCATGTAACCCCAAGAGATGCACTCATCCCAAGACCAAGTTCTTCAAAGATCTTGAGTATGACATTGTAGGGAAGGTCGAAGAGTATCTTTGGCAGCTTTGTTTCGGTAACAATTTGTGTATCCACCTCCGTGAGATCGCTTGTTTCAAAACCATGGCCGTTGATGGTTTGATCGATACTGACCCCCTCACTGGCGTCACTTCCTCCGCTTTGTTAGCCTTGTTCGCCTTGTAGAAGTTGAGGTGGTGAAGTCATGACCGCATCTCGAAGCGGTACCGTCGTGTGGCTGAGATCAAGAGTGCTTAGTATTCCAACGGCGAAGCTTCGAGGGATATGCAACTGAAGTCTACAGGGGCATAGTCAATATAGTTATTTTTGGGCCTTTTGCGTTTGTTGAAGGTAGAGGAACATGCATGCGCATCGATCAATCAAATGTTTCATGGTTCTTGGGTGGGCTTACCGGTACCTCCTGCATATGCTTCCGTGCAAGTCAAGGTTGAGTGCAACGGCGGGTTACTCGGAAGCCAGCTCTCGATGCCGAAGTGGATAGAGGATATATATCGGCCCGGGAGCATCACATGATAAACTAACTGAGTTTTGTAGAATCACACAAGCAAGTATATATTTAAATAAGCAAAGGTTTCATTTCGGCTCAAAGACACAGGTGAAGTACGGGGCAACCCAACAATTCACATCAGAGAGCAAGGTTGAAAGCTCTTAAAGGAACTGTTCGTGGATATCTCCAGCTGCTTGCACCTGTAGACATAGATCCATGAGCCTACCTTTTTGCATTTCCTATCTACGTAGGAAGCTTCGCGTCGCTCTCCTTCGATGTCGACTCTTTTTTTCTTCAGACCTTCCCGTCCCACCTTTCCACCTCTACTCCACCTCACAAAAACTACCACGGCATTTGATACCGGTCATATAGGACTTATTTATTGCACACCCAGTCTTTTTACGGGTCAATTCACGGAATTTATGCTTTTTGGGGGGGGGGGGGGGGTGAGGGGGGCAATGCTGTAAGTTTTGCCTTCTTTTTAAAGGGGCTCTAAGCGAGAGAACGTCTAGCGAGGGTGTGCGAGGTACAGTTCAGCGCCCGCACTGCACAACCCTCCATAGTTCAGGTACCATAAGCTTTCCATTCCCTGAAATAAGAGCACATGGCTTCATATTCGGGCGTACCCCAGTTCCAACGGCAGGGGCAATTCTCCCACCATTGTATTCTAAGTAGCGACGGTCCTGAGAGACAAACCAAAATTGTTCCCAGTACTTAAATAAATGATCAGGATCATGACCATTATATTACTTCGCATCTTCATGAACAGCTGGCTGCAAGTGAGCCCGACGCAAGTGGCCGATCCCAAGCATAGGTTCTTGAATGTTTGCAGGATGATGTCGTAGGGTAGACTCGTGAGTGTTGTCTTGGTGGTTAATCTTAGCTTCGGTAGGGTCTTCGAGGTGCTCGTTGATATGCTGTTGGAATGTCTGGGTTTGGGTTTGGGTCCCGCAATCTTGCGCGCATTGCTGCCCCTCGCTTTCACGAGCTACTGAGGTAGGATAGGAGTCAGGAGCGCATCGCGATATCACTTCTTCTTCTCCATCGTAAAGTCTAAGCGAATCTGTTTACAGTTAATAGATGTAGAAGTGGTTGTGGAAGTTGGGGTGTTGACCTTCATGTATGAAGATTTGGAGCGTGGGTGCGATATCGACGAGGAGTACTACGGAGGTGCCAGACCTAAGTTTAGGCTCACCGCCTTGGTTCTGCCACCAACCAAATCATTTTGCCCATACAAATTAATCCCTGCGAGCGAAGGCGGTGAGCCTAAACTTAGGTCTGGCACCTCCGTAAGCTCGGATAACTTGGGCATTTTGTATACAGTCACCGAGCCTACATCCGGAGCTAGATAAACTTTGCTGCTTTGAGCCAGATAGCTGAAGTACTTCAAGATCCATAAGCAGTCGAGTCGGTATCATCTCAGATATGAAGGTTTCACGACAATTAGGACATTCTAGCGCCAAGCTTGGTCACTTCATCCTTAGCCACTGGCTTATCAAGAACTGATCAACAAAACTGTAATACATAGAGATTTTTCAACTAATAAACGAGTGGCCCTCGTTCCCACAAGCATTTGCAGACCTAGGATCAACGACTTCAAAATGTAGCCCATCCCATCTTTCATGGCCACAACTAGAGACTCATTCACTTGTACCCAAAGCTTTCTCGAAAACGCCCAAGTTGAAGTTCCAAACTTTCTCAGGCCATCCCTGTTCTCTATACTGTTCCAGTACGCCAGGTGCAGTGACTGCTTCACTGTTCTGATCGATGCGCCAGGAGCCTGGGCCATACATAGCGCTGGTGAGGATGAAAGCCTGTCTTGCGCCACAATCCAACGGCGACGCCCCGGCAAGCCATACCAATATACTGCCAAAACTGCTCATGGTCGCCGTGAGTACTCTGGCCAAGATTCCGGATGACTCTGGGGCCACTACACTGGAGAAGATGCCAGTCCGCACGAGACCGGGAAAAGTGTGCATGAAGGCAATGTTCTTGTAATTCTTGGCCAAGTATTCAAACGTCAGGGTCGTGATTGTAGCATGATGGAGAATTGCTGCGCTGAAAGAATAATTCTTTGGGTTTTCGAGACCAATGTCATCCTCTCGAATTTTCCCCTCCTTCCCACCACTGAGCACGCTTAGAACACGCGGCCGCGACGACTTGCGAAGGAGCGGTAGGAGATTCATTACCAGCCGCACCCTGGAGTAGTATTGAATGACAAAGCAGAGATCGAGGCCTTCTTTCGTGTCTATATCACTTGTCAGTCAGGCGATCGCAAGTTCAAAAACGGCAGGCACATACACCGAGGAGCATTGACAGGGAAGCAGGCTTGGCTCATGTAGAGGTAATCCACCTTTTTCTCAACGGCCAAGATCTTCTGGGTAGCTGCATCGATATCGGCGATCAAGGAGACCTGGGTCTCGAGGAAAACTAGCTTGAGACTTGGGTTGAGGCTTTCGAGCTTCGCACGTTGGGTTGTAAAACGTTCAGCTGATCTCCCCAAGACATAAAATGTTGCTCCCTGGAACATGACAACCAGTCTCTCTAACGTGCCTTCTCCTATGCCTCCGGTGGCTCCGGAAAAGACGCACACAACCCCGGCATTATCCTCTTGGTCACGAGCAAAGCTCTCGTTGGCCTGCGTGACGTGTGAAAGTTGCACCATGATTTGGATAATTCGAGGCTATTGGTGAAAAGTGGGGCTGGAAAAGGGTTTTTTTTACTGCAGAAGAACCTGACATGAGAGTCAGTGGTATGTTAGGTCAAGTTGTCCTCCTCGAGTATGTTACAAATCGCAGTCGCAGCTCGGAGACATTTCCTGCCATCAGGGCCCGTAACCGAGAGCGCTGGAGCCACCAACCAATCAAATCAACCCTCGCATTGCGTATTTGGCAGATGAGAAATAAGTATCCGAGGACTGAGAACTTGCAGCAAGGTACGGTCAGCGCAGTCCACACCCACTAGGTTCGCATTGCGCAATTGGCAGAAAGTTTACGAGGACTGAGAACTTGTAATAAAGTACAGTTAGTGCAGTTCAAACCCAACGGAGTTTTAGCGAACCCGTAAAAGGAATCCTCTACAATTCAATTAAATACATTGAGATAAATCTACTAGCGCACAGCAGAATATCTCAGCCAATTAGTGAGAACGACCAACCAAACAGAAAAAACGAGGATATACTCCATAAAGGTGAAATATTCGCATTTTTATTGGT
The DNA here is from genome assembly GCA_900073065.1 of Phialocephala subalpina. Taxonomy (NCBI): domain Eukaryota; kingdom Fungi; phylum Ascomycota; class Leotiomycetes; order Helotiales; family Mollisiaceae; genus Phialocephala; species Phialocephala subalpina. The sequence continues at coordinate 1,373,290 of FJOG01000008.1, read as the reverse complement.
CTTCTCAATCAGTCATGCACTCATGGTCGCCGAATTCCTGTCAACATTCATTGCCGTGCATCGCAAGCAGCACGATTGCAGAGATTGCGAAGAGAAAAGTGGAGAAAGACTTCGTGAGAATGCGCTGAAACGAAAAGGAATTCTGACAAGAACGTACTTCTCTTATCGGAACGCGTAGGACTGCTATCCAACAAGGCTTGAGTTACTCTATGTAGCTTAACAAATGTACCCGCTGTATGCCACTTGGTAACTAGCCTCCCTTTTCTTAAGCGAAGGTCGGATTCAATCACCATAAGACCTTCCGCTGGTCCATAGACCTCGGCGTCAGCCTTCATATTCTCCCAATTACGAAATGGCCTCAACACCCATACCTAAACCACCCTTATAACAACGCAAACACCATCGAGATCGCGAACACGACCCCGCTCATCAATAATGCATCCAAACACTTCAGCCCCGCCGCGCTACCTGTTCCTGGAGCTCGAGTTATTGTTTGTGTGGCCACCAAATTTTGCGACGTGCTTCCCTGCGCTGTTGGAGTACTGAGGGTTCCACCACCAAGTGTAATGGTGCTTGACGCTGGAGTAGAAGTGCTTTTCTTAGAACTAGTGCTGCTGCCGGTCTGCAGAGGAAACCCGCTCCCACCTGCCGAAGTTTTCGATACTCGACTTGTCCCAGTACCAGTCGTTGTTGCTTGAGAGCTTCCTCCACTTCCTTGTGTGAGTGTTACGCCGACTGGCATGGTGCCGGTATAGGTTGCATTGTAGGAGGATTCAAGAGCCAAGACGCTTGATGGGATGGGCGCGACGGTGAAGCTATAGCTGGAGCATTGATCGAAGTAAAAGCTATCCATGTCGCCTGAGAGGCCGAAGACATCATCGCACCATCCGCAACTGCTTTGTGTGAGTGATGGAAAGACTTCGAGGAATATTGACATGACTAACGCTTGGTTTACAGAAACATATCCATTTCCGCAAAGACACTCATAGAATTGGGTTTGATCGTCTTGCGTTTCGAAAGCTTCGCATGCCCCATGGAGGTTATTGTTCTCTTCGCAGATAGAATGGTCCCCGTAGCAGAAGTCGAGATTGTCGATGTCATCGCGTTTTGATCGAGCAAGGAGAAGGCGGGCTCGTAGGAGATCCTTGTGATGTGAAGTTGGAGCTGGGGCTGGAGTTACGCTGGTGATTGTTGCAGCTGTGGCTACTGCGAGGCAGGCGAAGAGGAAGTTAACAAGTGTAAGGGGGTGCATCTTAGCGGAATTCTTCTTGCTGCTGAACTTTCAAGTGATGCACCCGACTTTCAAAACTGCCTTGTACATCGATCAGTATAATAACAATTGTGTTAGTGTTTGTGGTCAAACTTACGACTCTGTCGATCTGCTGGAACAATCCCTAGACCTGGATATCGCGATATTTGTCTATCTTCACTTAACAGGCCGACAATCAATAAGTACGCTGGTTAGTCACAGATCAGCATTGACCTTGTTATCACGCGATCATCTCCCATCACCGATCGCAGGATCCTCACTTTCCACATTTTGCACACCTTTTCTCTTGTCCTGCAAGCCACCTCCAGGATGTCGCCACAAAGTTCTGATGACTGTTTGGCTCCTCTCTTTTCCACTTGACGGAAAATAGTTAGCCGAGGTGCCCCCTTTTCCCAGGACAAGGCAGATATTTTTATGCTTAATTTCCGCTCTATTCTCATTGGGTGCCACAGATCTTGGTTTTCTATAAATGTGGTCTCGCGTATGCTGCCAAGGGGTTGATCCTTCACATCCCGCTTTTGACGGACAATCTGGGTTTTTAGACCAATCAGCATCGTGCACGATCGACTTGTCATAAGGACGATCGCCAGCTATCGACCCGTCAAGAGAGAAACTAAACTTGATTTGGGAAAAACTTACTTCAAATGTATATTTCTGGGGACGGCGTGATTATGGCCGGTTCTGTTGAGTTTTAGCTCTTCGGGCGGCTGAAGATTTTATCGCAGAGAGATGGGACGAATTTGCACCGTTGCTGATCTCAGGTCATGGGGTTTGTCCGTGGACGGCAGAACCTAGTCTTGAGTGATTTGATCTTTATTGAAACCCGGGCAACCCTTGGCAAGGCAATGTCCCCGCATCTGAAAGCCTTTCTGCTCGTTGCGAGAGCCTCTGTCTCTCGTTTTCAATTCATCGTCACTTCACTTGCCCACCAGATAGATGGTGGTCAAGAAGTTCCTATCTCAAGATGATTAATATTACCGTAGGATACGTTGCCGGCTTTATTGCTGCTGCTGCCTTTGTTGGTAAGCCAAGCCTTCTCCCTCTTTCCCAGGCTAGTTGCTTGAGAAGTCTAACTCGAATAGTTCGGCTTTGGATCCCGACTATCCTTACTTTCATCCTCTCCGGAGTCTTGCAAGACAAGAACACAGCAGCTACATGGTATGTACCCAGTCTTCGATGTCACCATCAGCTTCTGAGGACTAACAACGGTTCTTGTACAGGAGTGTAGCAGGCCGTGCTCTTCAACAATCATATTGGCCTCTGATCCTCAGGTCAGATACAACTCAGAACCATGGAGTGCGAACAAAAGTCGTTATCATCACGACTTTGATTACCTTGATGTCCATTGTCATTGCGGTGGCTGGTGTTGTCACTCCTCTTGGGCTCTACGAGGCTTTAGTTCAGGAGGATCCAAAAGAAGTGACTTTCAAGTACCTCAAGGACTCGTCTCCATTCGGCTATGGCACTCCTCCAAGAAGCGATCTTCCATTCAATAGAAAATGCTGGCCGGGACCTTGTCCATTCTCTGATACAATAGCGATCGCCACCATTGACTCGAACGGTGATGGCAAATACGACTTCCCGAACGGCTACAGCATCTCTGTGCCAAGCGTCGTCTCAGATGCTTTCTCAAGCGGCGTCGGCAATGATACGACCATCTCAAATTACTTCGACCTTCAATGGAGACGATACGTAACGACTGAGGATGAGATCTACAACAATGGATCGAAGTACCTTATTGGCGCTTTCCGTCAAATGTCAAGTATGGTCCTGAATAATGCCACCGAGCCGGTGGAAGGCCTGGTCGTTGACACAGTCAACGGTGGCGTCGGACTCAGGAACCATACGGTCCCACCAGGATTCCAGCATGGAGCCTCTTGGTCTGAGGAATTGCTCTTCATTGAGCCCGAGACTGTCTGCGTGGATATGAACGTCACTCTGGACTACACTGTGGCACCAGGACAGAACATCTCCACAACAATAATTGACCTTGTACTGACTGACAGGGGAGGCTTCGTCAACTTGAATGAGACCTATCCCGAAGCCAACCTCACCGATACGCAGGCCAATCCCGATCTATGGACGAGAGCCTACAAGGCAGCTTGGATGACAAACGCGTGGACGATGTTGTATCTTAACATCACAAATCCGCACAATGACACTACTGGGGAGCATGCGTTCTCGTATCTCAATTCAGAAATTGGGAAGACGTTCCCACTTCCCATCTACGAGCAAGCGACGGGAACCTACGATTCACTCGCTATGGACACTACTTTCATGTATCACTTGAACATGCTTGGGAGCTATGGCATAGCCAACTCCTCATCGCCTGCAGACTCTGGTCCTCCTCCGAATCCTTTTGACATTACGAGTAGCAATTTCAGTGACATTTGTGAGTGGAGCCAGCCTTGCATAATTTTTTGATTACTGATGTGATAATAGCTGTCATCTGTGCTGGTGCCGGTGGCCAGGATTTTGCCAACATCACGAATATCTTCGTTGGCTGTGGCCTCATGCGCGCGATTCCGCAACGTCAAGACAGCGGGCCGTCTATCATCTACGAGAGCGGAAGTCGGTGGTCGCAACCACTCTACACTTGTGCCACCGCAGCCAAAGCAACGATAAAGACTGTCGACTTTACCTACAATGGTACAGACGGCTTGAAAAGTTTGACTGTCCAGTCCGTCAAAGACAAGGTATATCCAACTGAGGACTCCAAGCCAATATGGGGCGTCGAGAATACCGGCAATGCATACTTGATAAGCAACATCGACTCAATTTGGGGTCTTGTCTCTCCCACCTGGGCCACCAGCCCGAACATTTCCACCGTACGCCAAGAATCACTATACCTACCGGGATACGGCGCCTCCACTTCTGGGCCTCTCCCAATAACAACACAAAATCTACCAGCAAGTGAGTTCTACGCAACTGCTGTCGGTGGAGCCTACCAAATTGGCGATTCTTCGATTGCATCAACCGATTACAGCGGAGAGAGCAATATGGCGATGTGGGTTCGTTGGCAAGGACTATCAAAGTCTGCTCAGACTGCAGCTCTGATACCAAATTTGGTGTTTACGGATTATGCTGCAGCAGCAGTCGTGGGCACGAAAGGCGTTCTTGGACCAGGCAACACTGCAGACAGGAACTTGGTCAATATCCAAGTCACACCAACGGTGCAAAGGATCAGATACCATTATCCGTTCGCGATACCGGCTTTCATCGTGTTGTTGGGGTTTCTTTTGATGACGGCAGCGGCGATTGTGACATTAGTGTTTGGCGATAGTGGGGTGGCGAAGATGAGGAGGCATTTGAGGCAGAGTGCGACGGGGAGAGTTTTGACGACCTTCTTGTGTCCAGAGGAAAGTGTGCTAGAGCTGAAGGAAAAGGAGTGGAGTAAGAGGTTTGGGAAGTTGGAGATTGACATGTCGGGTGAGTGTCCAAATGTGGGTCAGCAGGTTAGCGAGACGAGGAAAGAAGCTTCGGTTTCGGAGTACGAAAGGGAGAGCTCGAGAGAGAGGGGCACGGAGAATGCGAAGTTTCTTGGAGGACGTTAGAAGGAAATCATTCTCTTCGAAACTAGCTGCGGGACATGAAGTAAAACCCGCGAATGAGAAAAGTTTCTGAGATATAGTAGAAGTCTACGAAGGGTGGTTTTAAAGTATTGAGCTATACGAAGGGCCGATTAAAAAGTATTGAGTCATACACGTGATTTTCCCCGCCAAAATTTAAGTATTTGGGAAAAGAAAGCTCGGACTATAGCTCAATATTTTTTAACCAGCCCTTCGTAGTCCGAGTTTTCCTCTCTCAAATACTTGATTTTTGGCTAAGAAACTCACGTGCATGGCTCATTACTTTAAAACCTACCCTTCGCAAACGACATAATGACACCAGATTTGCGAGAAATAGTAGAAAAATTAACAAAGAACTCCGCAATAGGATCAGAAATGACAAGCGTTGCGACAAGATCATCAATCCGAATCCCCTCAGATAAATAGATCAAGGTCGCGTTTCTTGTGCTCTGGCATCGGAAGATATCTTTCCTTCTTGTTCTCCTTCTCCCACGCTCTCGCCGTGATCGAGGTTAGATTGCCGTACATATCATTCAACACACAGGCAACCTCATCAAGCTCAATACCTGCTTCGAAGACCCGCACGAACTCTGAAGCAACGGCCTGGAAGACTTGTGTGATCAAGCGGCTCACGAGGTTGATCGTCCCTTCGCAGGAAAGTCTCCGAGCTCTCTAAGATCGAAACCAAGTCCGTTCTCCAGCCACATCCGTGCCGTCTCTTGGACTCCGTTGTAGAACTGAGTGTCCAGGAAGCCTTCCATATTGCAGAACAGATTTGAGCCCTTTTGAGTGGGCGTGGTGTTGCATTGGTCGGGTGCACACCTCTCCTTCAGTGTGTAGGCAACAGGTAGGATCCAACCGAGAAGCTTGCAGTTATCGCCCGACGCACTTGAATTAGCGGCCGTTGCAATCATCTCGATGAACAAATCGCAGAAGCCGGTCGAGTTGTATTGTGCATCTGTCACCTTGAGTGTCAGGGCGCCATGCTCTGGCCTCTCATCCGAGTTGAGCCATGACATCGCAAGAGTGACCGCATCTGTGAAGCATTCCGCCCAAGCTCCGGATGTTGTTGGCGTAGGACACATGGGTTGCAAAGCTGATGAAATCTTTATTATGAGTGCAGAACCCGTCAATTGTGTTCCGATGTTGACTTTCGAGGATCCCATCTCTGTGCTAGCTGCGGGAGCTGCATAGAGAACGGCTGTTGATCCCTGGCACTCAGTGACCGTTGCGCGAGCCATTCCTGCACCATAAGCTACGGTAGAGCTGGTTCCCGCAGCTTTACGAGAGGAAGCCAAACTCTCGGATGTAGTAGTGCTCAGCAACAGAGAAATCGTCGGCAGATTCGCAGCTTTGGTATCAGCACCCTAGGACACCTCATATGCACTAAGTCAAAGCCAAAGTTTGACTTCGCAGCCATCATATCAGGCCTACACTCCTCCTCTACCAAGTCCAAGTCCAGTTGCACCCGGCCAAGCACTTGGGATTATGGGATACACGATCACTCCAGGTCCCAGTTATCAATCACAGGATAAAACCAAAATCAACCATCTCCAGCTCCGTCGTTCTCGATGTGTGGTAGTCCCCCACGGCAAAGTCCAAATCAATCATCGCCAGCTCCTTCGTTCTCACCATTGGTGAGTTCTGTGGACACGAGATATCTGTCTCCGGCGGAGGAGTTGGCGGGTGCGAGGGCGAGGTCGAATGTGATCCCTTTGGGTGCGAGTGAACGAACTGGTGAGGGGTTAAGTCGGGGTAATTCGATGGTAAGTGATAAATCTAATATGAGAGGTAATACGGATGAGAGGAGAAGGTGACATGAGGCAATAATAAAGATCTTAGAAATCATTTGGGTGCGCACCGAACATTGCTCGTCAAGATATCGCAAAAGTATACTGCCTCAAGTTACCACCAACCGAAAAATTCACTTCACCCAAAGAAACTCACCCCGCATTGCTCGCTTGCTTGCCCAAGCCATCTCCATTCAGATCGACAATGCCAAAAACAAAATGAAGATCTCAATCAAAATGGCAAAACTCAAAGTCAGCTCGCTATATTCCACGCGAGGTGTCTAATAGAAAATTTAGGAGGCGAACCACCAGATTTTTGAAGTCGGGAAGCCCGTTTCTTGGGGCACGTCCACCAACCACGGAACGTGAGTTGCAACCACCGAGCTATATGATTAAGCGGCTTACAATAGACACAATATTGTGACGGAAGTTCAGGTACGGAGGTTGCCTTCAGAGGTGCCGGGACTTTAGGGCGTCGATCAGATCCTTACAGGGTTCGTTCTGTAGCGAGTGTGACCCTACTGCTACAGCGACGGTAGGCCTGAACAGATAGGAATACAGCGATTGCGAGCCTGGAGATCAGCGGCTTACAGGGTATTTCAGTGGCTCGAGCGCTAAATTCCCGTCACTTTTAAAACAGACCTCCGTACGTAACCTATATACCTTTTGTTGCTTTGTCCTTGACTACCTTCGTGTAGTTTCAATTTCGCTCAGTCCTGATGCTCATTAAGCATAAATAAAAATAGCCCCACCACGATAACTCCACACATTCAAATCCCGGCCGCTCGCTTAACCACGACCCGTACACCACCCCAGCTTAAAGCCTTCAGGCTGAAGTACGAAGTAAGCTTTTCCTCCGGCTTGGCAACTATTTCAGCTATTGATGAGGGTGCTTCGAATGGGCAAGCAACTCATGATCCACTGCCATCCTGGCAGTGGATCCTGATGTAGAGTCCCCAAATCAATGTAAGGCACTTCCGCCTCAAGAGTTAAAGGGAATGCCGAAAGGAAAGCCCACTGGAGAAGGGTGCCTCGGGTGCCTGAATTAAGCATGTCCAAGTATACCAATCTGTGTTAAGCGGCTTGGCATATGCAGGTCTGTCAATATTTCCCCTCTGTGGCGCATGTATTGTCAAGGTACTTTGTTCATAAGCCTGCACCAAGCACAGACATTTCCCACGTTATCTCTACTTCTCCTGCGAGAGCAGTAGTCTAAGTGGCCATTCAACCTAGTAAGAGCCCTGCAAGAGATCCAGAAATTCCCTTTTCGAAAGATTGCAGATATTGGCATCGGACATGCCTCGATCGAGGAGGTAGCTTGTGTTCAAGGGTCTTGGCTTACGAGATCCAATTTCAGGGCCCTGAAGTCGCAGAATTTTGAACGTCGGAAGGGTCCAAAAGCCCGAGTAATTGATCGGTGTAGACTTCTGAAAAGAGCGAGCATGCCCTGTAATATTGGCTGCTCAGCTGCAGCCCATCACGTCGAGGCTTGAACTCACTGATTAAAGTCTAGTAAGCGGTGAGGGAGATACAGGATAAGTAGCAAATGGTGAGCCATCATATTTAAAATTCCTCTGGTTGTTAGCTTAGTGTTGTCATTTTCCGATCTGCATTCGTTACCACCCACCTATCGAGATGATGCCTCGCCCATCATCTACCCTTCTCCTAGCTTTGCTAGGAGCCGTGGCTAGCACATTGGCGTGCGTGATCCCCGACGAGCCACTCTCTAACAATATCACCGAGAAGTTCCAGATCTTTGTTCAGAACCCAGCCTTTCCCATAGTTCATGACAGCATCATGAACTTCAGGCCAAACGGCTTGGATATGCATCTAGTACTGCGCCCGGCCGGCCAAGACACCTATGACACGATATGGCTTGAAAACGGGTTTCTTAGGAATGACGACCGTTACGCCGTCATCGATCTCGAGGTAAGGTTCTCATGGTGGGCTCTGGACGCTGGGACGAGCAATGCTGAGAATAAATTTCATTAGTTTAACCCCAACGACAACACTACCAAGATGTTCATGACGGACCGGCAGTACGCAACCGCTCTTTTTCAGCCAGTATATGGGTGCGATCCGGACACGGATGAGCTGCAAATCCGGCTGGTACTCGTGTCCCGCCTTGCCGATCCAGACGAGGGCCAGGCTGAAGAGGACGGTGGGCAGATCGGCATACAGGAAGCAGGATATACCGGAGTATATGAATTCCGATACTCGCCTGCCAACAACAGTTGTACGTTGCCCTGAATACTTCCATGCTCAACAGTAACGTAATTGGCCTGCTGACACGGATGTCCACGTTCCTTAGTGCTCACCGATACGTGGTATACGGTTAACATGGTGATCTTCCGTGACGGCGTAACCCCTCCTGCTACCTCGACTACTACCAGCGCGAGTAGCCCTACTTCTACGGCTTCGATTAGTGACTACGACTTCGTGTCCTGCTGGGCCGAGCCGGATGATGGCAGTCGCACACTTACAACGGTTTATAGCGTGACTGGTATGACGAATGAGATATGCGCAGTGGATTGCGCTGGTTCTGAGTATTTCGGTACACAATATAGTGTTGAGTGCTGGTGTGGCTCAAGTCTAGGGGTTGGATCTTATGCCGCTCCGTCAACGGATTGCAATGACGTTTGCTCTGGCAATGCTACTGAGATTTGTGGGGGCGGGCGCCGCCTCTCTCTTTACCAACTTAAATCATCAAATTCCTCAGCGACCACGACGACTTCCGTCGCCTCCCCCTCGTCCTCGACCACATCCTCCTCACCTTCAACCACTTCCTCCTCGACATCTTCAAGCATTCCCTCCTCCACATCTTCAATAACTTCCTCCTCATCTGCAACCACTTCCCAATCTTCAACTTCGACTTCGACAACAAGCACAACGCTTTCAACTTCAACTTTAATAACAAGCACAACGGCATCTACAACATCTACAACATCAACAAACCCGTCAGGTCTTCCGTCAGTCGGTGTATACAGCTTTGTATCTTGCTGGGCTGAGCCAGATGATGGGCGAGCACTTTCAGCCGCATTTGAGGGTACCGAAGATATGACTCTCGAAACGTGCGCCGCATTCTGCTCCACCTACCCGTACTTCGGCACCGAGTGGAGCAGCGAGTGTTGGTGCGGCGATGAACTGACATCGGGATCTGCTGCGGCTCCATTATCAGATTGCGACTATGCATGCGCTGGCGACGCAACGGAGATTTGCGGCGGCTCACGACGCCTGTCTCTCTACCAGAACGTCGACTGGACAGCTCCGGAGGACCCGAGTAGCATCGGCAGCTACGAGTTCTACGGCTGTGTCACCGACAGTCCAGCACGTACATTGACGGCAAATTCATTGACGAGCTCTGCTATGACGCTGGAGATGTGTGCCACTTTCTGCAGCGGTTACGAGTACTTCGGAGCAGAGTGGAGCGTTGAGTGCTATTGCGGAAATGATTTCACTGCAGGCGCCGCCCTGGTTGATAGCAGCGAGTGCAGTATGACTTGTGGAGGGAATAGCGAGGAGCTGTGCGGCGCTGGAGATCGATTAAGTGTTTACCAATTGGCAGCGGTATGATCTTCATTTTGGGACACGCCTGGGGGGAATAAGCGATCGGTAAGGATAAAGGGTAAAATGAAGGATAGAGTGAAGGGTTTCTCTGACCGGCTGTGGTTCTTTTCCGAGAGACGAGAAGTAAGACTTAAATTCTAATCAAGATCGAAGAACAAATCGAACGCAAAACACCTAATCTTAATGCTAGAGACAAGAAAATTGATTCAAGTCCGTTAAACAGTAAAAAGAAGCAAGTTTAAGACAACCTGGATGACGAAGTCCTGTCTCGTGAGGTTGAAGTCGCTCACGTGAGCAGCGCCAAGCCATCCCAGGCCTGGGCTCTTTTGGTGATTGTGTTCTCCGTTCAAACACATCAGGGCCGACGGCCATGTAGTCCAACACGAAGTATTTCGAATAAGGACTGCAATACTTGGCCCCAGACTTCGAGGTCTCGATCCCATGGCGGCCGCGACAAGAGAAAGCAGCCAAGATCAAGTGATCCTCTCCCAAACATTGCTCGTCCTCGCAAAGTTATTTGACATCATACGAGAACCTTTGAGGCTCTTGAACATGCGCAGAACCCCTTAACTTAGTCAAGAACCACATCTGCCGTCTTAGCAAAGCTCTCTGCCGCTTTGGTGTTGTTGATCACATTCCTGCTTCGTTTGTAGCTCGAGTAATAAGTACAGCGAAATGAGTGACGAGATGAGGAAGCTGTTGCATGAGTGGAAGAAAGCAAGAAATTGTATTACAATTAAGCAATTGCTGATATTCTTCAGGTCCAAGCAGAAGTGGGCATGAGATGATGCAAATTTGGGGATCGAAATTGCAAAGGCGAGTAAGAATTTCAATGACACCGAGGTTTCGCATTGCAAAATACCACGAACAATACCTAAGTAGAGCAAAGAACCTAGGTAGAACAAAGAGACTAGAGACATGTGACCCATTTACCCCCCAATTACCCCGCAATTGCCCTCATTTCGTCCTTTGTACCTACCATGCCTCAAAGGTCACCTTGCTCCGATGGTTTGGCTACAATGAAACCGCCTTAAGGACCTTCGAGGATTCCTAGGGCAGTCGCCCGTACTGCATAAAAAATCGCTACCCGAGGAAGGATGCGTGGTTTCTCTGCGCGAATGATTACTCGTTGGTCCGCTCTGAACCTCTCCTGTCCACGAAGAAGACAAACCGCGAATTCTTCAAGTTGTGCCTGGCTTCGCATATCGATTCTTGTAGCCATGGTTCGACCAAAAATGCCTGGGCCTCCTGTTCCAACAGGGAGAATTCCTCGGTCGCCTAGGAGGCGCACTCTTAGCAAACCGGTCAAGACCTGTTGACCTGCTGCTCGAAGATGGGCTAAGCCGGCTCTGTTAGAGGTTCCTCCTACGAGCCAGTAGGAACCTAGAATCTGGATGTTGGGGAATCCTTGGAGACCTCCTAGCGTAGTTTGGCGGTCAAGACTTGGTCGATGATATCTAATGTAATGCCAGAGATTGTAGAAAGAGAGTCCGTCGAAGTATACTGCGTCTGTGACCCTATTAAAGTAGACAACAGATTGAGAGTTGTTTAGGCGGAGCGTATCCGGATGTCTGATTATGTATTGAGCTCGACTGAAGCGGTTGATGCTTAGTTGGAGATGTCGGGTTCGGGCAAAGCATTTATATGTCTATACAAGTCGAGCGGGCCTTGGATATTCTGCTTTTTTATATGTGGGGATACGCTTGAAAGTGACTTCTATAACTGGCTTTGCATCCTGTCGTTGGTAGATCATCAAGAGTACGTCATTTGGTAGGTGCTGCGGGCCACCTGCTGGCGCGGCAGGAGCAACCACGGCTGCCATTCTTCCGCTTGATTGTCACTGAACGATTCGCTTGAATGTATATAGGTAGGCAATGAGAGGAACAAAGAATTGCAAACGATTGCTCTTCAAGCACAGAATCAAGAAGATGTGAGGTGTTGGCATCTCAATTGTTGAAGGTGGAGGGCTTGTACATCCTTCACAAAGAAAAAAACAAGTAGAGAGGATTGTTGCCTCAACGAAGCGGGTAAAGCTTTCATACCGCATACAGTAACTTATTCTTTGACAGTTATCATACAAGTAACGCGGTACCGATTGAACGGGATGAACGACCTTGGCGATTGGCTTGAACCCTTCTCAAGACAGCGTGGGTCACGCGAACCAGGCTTTTCACGGAATCTTCAATTACAGTAAATGACGAACAAATATAAACAAAATTGTGTGAGGCAGTGACTTTTCTGGGAAAAAGAGAAGAACCTGGGGTTTCTGTTCCATTTAAAACGCCAAGAGGATGCTTTCACTGCTGTAAAATTTTAGAGGGACTTCATTACGCAGTATCAATTCGTGGTTGAAATATCATCGCGGCTGGCGAATAATTGAAGTGGTACGATTCGCCCATGGGTAAGAGTATCCTCACATTTTGATGCTATGAAGGATCGCTTTGGCCGCTGGGCTTGACATGGTTGCACACAACGGTCGAGTGTCTCCAACCGCATCCAACGGTGCTTAGAGCGAGGTACTGCTGACTTGTCTATAGCGTAGGACATGCATAGGAAGTCTATGCTCTAATTTTGAACTCGACACTGCCTTGCATGGCAGACCTCTCGCTGGAGGAAAATGTATTAATAGACATGAGGATGCTTGCTGCCTTTTGATTCATGTACTTATCATCATCACTATTCGAACTACTTTTCTTTACACACAACTCGTCAAATCAATCTTTGACTTCAACTACTACTGCTTCCGACATTTGAACTCCCCTCAGAAAACTTTCGCGGTATCATTGTCCAAGAATATATCGGCAATTCCCATTCGAACTTGCAGACGTCCTTTGAGCATCGAAAGACAGGCACTTTATCGGCGAGATTGTGTGTCGGACTACTTAGCTCAACACGAGGGACACTTCAAAATGGACTATATGAATGCATGCATGGTCACAGCGATTCAGTCAGCCGGTGGCCCAGCAAATCTTGACTTGACCCATCAAATTGAACAGTGCGAGCTCGAGGTTCATCACGCAGTGACCCAAGCCCAGTATGATGTTTCCCAACAGGCTATAGAGGCAAGAGCAGAGTGAAATTTTTAGTGTCTTGGAAGAGAAGAATGTATTCTTGAGATGCCTGTTTGCTTGTGAGGGAGATGATGCTTGATTCTGGAAAATATCGCTTTGGGAGAATGGTTTTGTGTTGCGAGCTTCATGGTGGGGTTCGTTTGTGAATGAAAAGACGATTCTTAGCAGGACGCAACCCAGGTCGAAAGTTAGAAAACCACCCAATGCCGGATATCATGAACGCTGTAGTGCATACGTGAGCATATATGCGCAAAATTCGAGACGAATTTTGACGCGAATCTAATGCCAACGGACGAAAATCATGCAGGTACGAAGTCGTGAACGCACCTTCCTCGACCGCTAAGTCGGGAAACCAGAAAGACAAATTCTTCCAAAGGATGCTCTCAGATCGCAGAAAGGGGGTACTGATTTGGAGCTTGTCATACAGTTGTGATGGAACTACCACATCCCCTGCAGTGCTATCGTCGTCTGCTAGGTAGTTTTGGCCATTTAAAGCCTATCACATGCAGCACTTGCTTCACCCGCGCTGCTCCTTCCTCAACGCATCGTGCCTTCTCAAAACGAGGTAACTTCCATCGCACTAATCTCTTACTTGAAATGCTCTTCCGGTTTCCAAATTCTTCCTTTTTCCTTCAACACCTACAGCCAAACCTATACCCAATTCATTCTCTGTCTATCAAAGTACCCAAATCATGAAGACTGTCAGCACCGTTTTAAAGCTTCGGCAAGGGGTAGGGAAGCCTGTGACTCTGATTTTTGGTTGCGCAATGACCAACTGGGGAAATGAGAAGGAGCGCTGTCTGACTTCGGGGGCTTAAGATGCTGACTTCACCTTTTGCTTATGCTGGTGGAGATGGGTGCAAATACTACCGACATGTAGAGAGGCGTTGACTGGTATAAGGTGAGCGATTGTCCTTGGACCCGTCTACCTGGTGTGATACTGACATGAGGTAGGAAAAGAAGTGTTGAAACATGGAGGAAAGATGGGGAAAGCGAGAGGGACATCCAAGAGTCTGTGCTGTCGACGCGTTCTAGGCTAATCTAGGGCGGCACCAGATTTCGGACATCACACCTTCTCGCGTCTTCCAAACTCATATCTTCTCCCTCACTCCAACATGCGTACCACCGCAAAGTAAGACGCGGGACTCGATACACTGGACCTCATTCGGTTTCTTTCGACTTGCAGATGCTTCAATTGCTCTCAAGCTACACGAGTTTATGGTTACAAGCAATTCCATCGCGAGCAGGTCGACGCGTCGTGCGTTGGGTACATTCGCTTCATACTTCTGATTCTTCTTCACCGACTCTATACCTCTCTTCGAAAACAGACTACAGTTGCACATCTGTTTGAAGGTATAACGAGCACAATCAAGAAGAGGATCGGCCAACCAAACATCGCCTTCAGCCTTAATTATCATGCCTCATTCCATATTTACCAGAGAGTCTTCCGCCGAACCTTCTTCTGATTCGGACATCGGTCACTCCGTTCAATGTCAGAAACCCTCCGCTCTCTCGTTATCGCGAACTCCTCTTCCCGCCACGAAGCCAGGACTACCTGCTCCTACATATCCCGAGCTTCGAACTCTACCTTCTAAAGTCTCTCCTACCGCGGCCTCCATCTTTCAGTTACCTATTCAGCGGGAGCTTGACCTGCGACCCGGCAAGATACTGAAGGGATTGGCTGGTGGGAGAATGAATCTGGAGGCAAGTCTGGGTCAGGTTCGCGGGTCTGCCCCGGCTTCGGGTCCCTGCATACGTTGTGCCAGGAGTTGGAAGCCTAAAGGGCCATTTCGATCGTGCATTGTGGTCGAGGGGCAGTTCGCTGGCGCCTGCTGTAATTGCAGATACAATAACGATGGTTCTGGTTGCGATTTGCACCGTATGCGCTGCTGCCTTTACAATAGCTCGTAATAGCTAGCTAACATCTCGATGTAGGTCTCCATACGAACCCTACTGCTCCTAAGAAGCCTCGAAACTCCTCGGTCAAGCCTCGACCTTCTCCTCCTCCCAGGGATACGATCCGCAGTCAGATGGTACAACGGCAGCTGGCTACAATCAAAAGGAGGCAGCAATCCGAAGGAAAGAGTTCTAACGGATCCTAAATATGCATTTGGGATGCGGATCTGATCGACATCATGCCTTGTGTTGCTGGCCGATTGAAAGCTTCCTTCTACCCGTCAATCCTTGGGGTCATAAACAATACCGACCATTCGTTTGGCTTTCAATGTTGGATCCAGATCGCTGGGATTGAGCACCTACATGATTCATAAGAAGATGCAGCAGAGCTGTTGGTAGAATTGAATGGGCCCTGGGTGTTTGCCTCAATACTTCGTCGACGCGGAAGTCACAGGCAAGAGTTTTCGAATCGTCCTCAGACATCATGGAATGAACATCATTGGGATATTGGTAGTGCCGTTATGGATATTTTGCGTGCACTGCCCGCTTGAGAACGTGCCTGATTGCGCCATTCAAAAGTGGCATACGCGTAGAATATCAATCAATCTCTATGAACGGCTTCCTAAAGCAAACACCTCTCGAGGACCCGAAGAAAAGGCAGCACAGTTCCAAGTTCACTGGATATTCTCTGTCTGGTGGAGTAGATACAATGTCCAGAATTGTTGGGTTGAGCAAAACAGTATTCTGTCACCTTGATCCGACAAAAGTAACTCAAATGATAGGAGATGCGACTGAATAGCAGATGATCTTCTGAGATGTCCTACAAAGACTAATCAGACTCAGCGGGGGACGATAGCTCCTTGTTCTTGTCATGAACAAACATCAGTAAACTTTTGATGAGCGACAGGTCACTTCCACGGCAGCACATCGTCCATAAGCCAATGGGAATGTCAATGGGTATGGGAAACGATTTCGGACATCGTAAATGGCGATGTTTGATTTCCCATGCAACAACTCTATTTCGTTGCTTTAGTCAAGGTTTTCGTTGGCAAGGCATAGTGGCGCCCAATGAATCCTCGTGATTGGGAAGGTAATACACGGAAGGTTTAACGAGCCGCTTCCCCGACCTCATGATATATCACGACCCAGAGCAAAGCTTTCAACGTCACATCCTCCTCAACTCACATAGGACCCATATCATTTCCTGATCACTTACCATGGGCGAGACCGATGTTCTGATAGTTGGTGGAGGGCCCACTGGATTGATGCTCGCCCTCGAGCTTACCAGCCAAGACATCCCATTCCGCATCATCGACTCAAGTCCTATTCGAAGCGACAAAAGCCGGGCCTTGGTTCTCCATTCACGGACTCTGGAACTTCTCAATCGCCATGGAATTGCTCAGGAGTTCGTTGACCGTGGAAATTTCAATTTGGCCGTGCGCATCTTCGCCAACCAGAAGTTCGTGTTTGAGAACGATTTCAACATCATCGCTTTCAATGACACTATGTACCAGAACCCCTTGATTATCAGTCAGGCAGAGATTGAATCGATCCTGGACGAAGTCTTGATGAAACATCAAGTGAAGGTGGAACGGCCCGTGACAGCGGAGAAGATATCACAAGATGAGACTGGAGTTACTGCCGTACTACGCCACGAGGATGGAAGCGAAGAGTCACTCCGTTGCAAATATGCTGTAGGCTGTGACGGCCCTCGCAGCATTGTACGAAATTCGGCAGGTCTACAATTCGAAGGAGCGGCGTACCCGCAGGATTTCATCCTCGCAGATGTGCACATGAAATGGGAGACTAGAGAATGCCTTCATATCTATCTTGGCGCCTCTGGGTTCATGATTGTCTTTCCGATGAAGGACAATGTCTGGCGTCTGATCTGTTCTCGCAGGGAAGCACTGGGCGCTGACGCTGAGCCAACTCTTGAGAATTTCCAGGAGATGTTGGACAAGCTGCTTCCTGAACCTGTTCAAATATTTGATCCAGTTTGGATCAGTCGATTTAAATTACACCATCGAATTGCAGACAATTACCGCGCTGGTCGAATGCTCGTCGCGGGCGATGCAGCCCATGTCCATTCTCCTGCTGGTGGGCAAGGGATGAACACCGGTATGCACGATGCAGTCAATCTTGGCTGGAAGCTTGCAAGTGTCATTCGGGGCGAGAACGATGACTCTCTGTTGGACTCGTACAATATCGAACGGCGTAGAGTTGGCCAGACTCTCCTGCAAGGCACAGATAGACTTTTCGAGTTTATGGCAACAACAAATCCTTTGTATCTCTTCATAAGGAACTACGTCATGCCTTTCATTATGCCCTGGGCCATGGCGATACCTGGCCGTCGAGCTCTTGCATATAGATTTGTATCCGAGTTGGGGATTCGATATCGCAAAAGTCCCATCGTTGGACAGGCAACGACTTGGAAAGGAACACTGAAAGGTGGAGATCGAGTACCCGACGGGAGACTCCTGAAGGGGAATATTGAGATCACTGTTCACTCGTTGCTTGGAGCACGCAAGCACAGTCTACTTCTGTTCTCGGGCGTGGACGGGGTCACCAGCACAGACGATCTGGAGAAAGCTCATGTGGAGTTCATCGAGGCCAGTGGTCGGTCGATCCCAGTATACACAATCACGAAATCATCCTCGGAGAACATAGAGATCATGGATCCGGAGGGGCTAGTGCATAGGCTGTTTGGCTTTACAGCATCCGGCTTTGTGTTAGTTCGACCCGATGGTCACATTGCGTTCATCGGGCCTCTCACGTCAATGGACGAGCTCAAGACGTGGATGGAGAGATGATTCTCGGGTGAAGTTCATTTCCCACTGTTTTCGCTCCACTCAACTCTACACCAAGCACGACGAAGGAAGGCCCTTCCTGTTTACTAATGTATATATATTTGCTCATTGCAGCTCAGCCATGTAGTCAAGGATCCCAAACGCCCGCTCTTACTGGCCAATTGATCGTATCTACGAGTATAACCCGTGCTAGTGCGCTGGTGCTTCGCTGTCGTTTCAAGCAACTCAATGTCCCAATGTCCTCCTTCTACTCCAATTCGGACTCCCATCCAGAATTCCGCCAGCGCGGGTAATGGGGCGGAACGGAGCGGACCGTATCGACGGCACCCTACTCGAATCTGGTCTGCACCGTTGCATCTCAATGTCGGATTCTTTGTGAGATGATATTGGAGCAAAACAGCTCATGTGCCTTTCATTGCATATTGCTCTCGATATCGGACTGAAGTACCAAGTCTGGGGTCCACTTTAGGGTCGTCTTCGTTTTCCGTCCCGAGAATGGGTGTCTTCGTCGCACTAGATAGCTAGCTAGCTCTCGACATCTGCTGAATTCCTGTCTCAGGAGTACATTCCTAATATTTTGTTGCATGTCGCAAATTCAATTACGGTGCTATCGCTGTGGTATGTTTCACCTGCAAATAACTTATTCGGGGATGGTTCGCAGTGGTTTGATGATCTTTAAGCATGTGTGGCATTCGAAGTCATTCATTCCAATTATCACAGGAACGATTTTTCATTGGGATTTTTTGCATTAGACGCCGTATGTACATTGAATTCAAGGAGTGTTGCACCATCTATGTATTTCAATTTCCAAATCTTTGCATGACATCCTCTCCGTTGCTGTCTCCAGACAAACTTAGTTCCATCAATTATTTTCTCTGCCCCCATTTTTGGATCCTCATCTCCCTTTCCCACTTCTCTCGCAATTCAAAGCTTCCGCCCATGAATCATAGGAGGCTTGATCGTCGACTTTGGCGCCACGAGCGTGGAACTTGTGCTTGAGCTACTGCTGCTGGAAGTCGTGGTCTTGAGAGTCGTACTGGTTCCTGTCCAAACAGAAGACATCGAGGCTACTATTGAACTTGAAGCTACAGAAGTCGAGGTGGACGCTTTCGGTGCCGCTACAGAGGAAGATGAAGTGGGTGGGATCCAAGGTGTAGTGGTTTGTTTTGGGAGTGTTTCTGTGCTTGTGGCAGGGACTTCGTGGCTATGTGTCGCTGAAGTGGTGAGAGTGCTGGCGGGTGGAGTCTGTGGAGATTTTGGGGTAGCCACTGAGGAAGAGGAGGAAGATGTGACACTCGTGATGGGCACAGGTGTCTTTGGTGAGACGAGCGAGGGGAGAGATGACACAATTGTGCTTATTATGCTGGTGACTGGCACATGGGGCGTTGTCAACAGACTCGAAGAGCTTGTCACGGACGTGACTGTGGTTTTCGGGGTCGAGAGGAGTGTCGAAGAGCTCGTGAGGGTGGCGCTGGTAATAGTTGAGACTTTTGGCGTGGCTACTGATAAGGAAGAGGGGGATGAAGATGTGACACCCGTAGTGGGCACAGGCATTTTCGGAGAGACAAGTGAGGAGAAAGATGAGACAATGGAGCTTATGATGCTGGTTGCTGGTACTGTAGGCGTTGTAAGGAGTGTTGAGGAACTCGAGGAGCTTGTGGCTGTTGTTTTTGGAGTTGATAGGATGCTAGAGGAGCTCGTGAGGGTGGTGCTAGAAGTTTTTGGCGTGGCTACTGATGAGGAAGAGGATGGATATAAGGATGAAGAGGACGACAGGCTCGTGGTCGGTAGTGGTGTTTTTGGACTGATGAGGGAGGAGAGAGATGACATAACTAAGATTATCATGCTAGTAACTAGCATAGGGGAGGTCGCCAGGATGGTGGATGGACTCGTGAGTGTTGTTTTTGGGCTGACGACTGAGGATAGAGATGAGACAACTGAGCTTATGATGCTAGTAACAGGCACAATTGGTGTTGTCAGCAGGGTCGAACTTGGGACTATGGTATTGGGGGCGGAAAGCAGTGTCGAAGAGCTTGTGACTGGCGTGATCGTTGTTTTTGGGGTGGAGACTAGTGTCGAGCTGGAGCTGGCTACAGAAGAGGTGGAGAGGGTTGCTTTTGGGATCGAGAGAACGGTTGAGTTTGTACTGGCTGCGGGCGAGGAGCTTGACACCGGTGCCGTTGTGCTGCTGACGCTCGTTTTGGGCGTCGAAAGCAGGGTCAAACTAGTGTTGAGGACTGAGGAAGTGGAAAGAGTTATTTTCGGAGTTGATAGGAGAGTTGAGCTTGTGCTGGCTACGGATGAGGTGGAAACAGTCGTTTTCGGGGTCGAAAGAATGGTCGAACTGCTACTTGAAGTTGATAGGAGTGTCGACGAACTTGAATCGATGGTGACTGGTGTGGAAATCGTTGTTTTAAGGGTTGACAGAAGCGTCGAACTGGTGCTGGCTACAGAAGTGGTCGAAATGGTCGTTTTCGGAGTGGAAAGCAGGGATGAGCTCGTGCTAGCCACGAAAGAGGTGGACATGGTTGTTTTTGAAGTCGTCAATATGGTACTGCTGCTGGTCGGTAGTTTGGGTGTCGTTGCTACCGGTGATGTGCTAGCAGGGGTAGCTGTCGCTGTGCTGGTTATTGGCTTGGGGCTCGTCACCACTGTAAAGGTGCTACTTAGGAGCGCGCTCGAAGTCGAAGAAACCTTGGGAGTTGTTGCTCCGGAGGTGGATGAAGAAGTAGGTACCTGCGAAGAGCTACTGCTGGGCTTCGTCACCGAGGTACTAGTTGGGAGCACGGTCGAAGACGAACTCAAGGAAATCTTTGGCGCCGTCGCTACGGAGGAGGACGAAGAAGTAGGTGCCTGCGAAGAGCTGCTTGGCTTAGGGCTCGTCACCGATGTGCTGCTTGGGAGTACGGTTGAAGTCGTTAAAGTCGTGGAAACCTTGGGAGTTGTCGCCACTGAGGAGGACAACGACGACAACGACGAAAAACTAGGTGTCCGCGTTGAACTGCTACTTGGTTTAGGGCTTGTCGCGACGGAGGATGTACTACTTGGGAGGACGGTCGACGTGGAAGAAACCTTAGGCGTCGTCAATTCGGATGAGGAGGACGAAGAAGTAGGCTTGGGTGTTGTGACGGGGAACGAGGGACTGCTCGGACTAGTTGACGACGATGTTGGCAGCTGGGTCGTTGTTGAGCTCGAAACTGGAGCTGTAGAGGAAGTCGTGGGCTTTCCAGTTAAAACACTGCTCGTTGAAGTGAGATGAACGACTCCGGCGGACGAAGATGCTGCACAGCTGGTTGGTGCGTCTTTGTTCAGTTGCTCGTAGCAAAACGGGAGGGCTTGGAAGATCAGCAAGTGGAATGAAGTCATGAAGGGTGGATTAACATTGGGCAGGCATTGTGATGCCGAAATACTCGCAGTTCAAGGCATCGTTCACTCTAAAGGCGCCGCCATCGTCCAGAACGACCCAAGGGTCAGCATCAGTGCTACAGTCTGCGAGGCATGATACCGTAACGCTGTCTCCTGGCTCGATCGTCGTCTTCGCTGTGCAGCCATCCCATTCGCAGTTTCGCTCTATGACTGCATCTCCTGCGATAGTGCAGTCTAGAGCAAGTGCTCGTTGCACAAGGACGGTCAAGAGTGAAAGGCTGAGGAGGGAATTCATCTCTGCGTATGTGGATTTGTGGAATAATTTCCAACGTCAAATTTGCGGGAGGGCGTGGCTAGTGGCGTCGTCTGTAGTCTTGGTAAGTGCGCTGACTCCCTTTTAATATCTTACTCGCAAAAATTGCACCATTTCTTCCCACTTTCTGCGAATTTGCGTACAACGTTTCCTTCGAGAACAAATTCACGATCAGGGGCGTTGATCCGAGGAATCTCGGACATGGGTGGATAATCGGGAGGGAGGAAACATCGAGTCGAATGCCGATGTAGAAGACTTACTGCCGAGTGTCGATCCGCCATCTGTCCTATGTTGTGCTGCACTCTAGAGAAGTATTTCATCTGGTTTTCATCTGCCGTCACGGGATATTTAAGATCGGATGATTGTTGTTGCTGACTTTGCAATATTGA
The DNA here is from genome assembly GCA_900073065.1 of Phialocephala subalpina. Classification (NCBI taxonomy): domain Eukaryota; kingdom Fungi; phylum Ascomycota; class Leotiomycetes; order Helotiales; family Mollisiaceae; genus Phialocephala; species Phialocephala subalpina. The sequence goes on along the minus strand of FJOG01000008.1, from coordinate 1,351,252 downwards.
TAAATTGTTCTGGTATACGCCAATCCCGCATCAATCAATGTGAGGCTGCCGGGATACCGTTCGTACCTTGCATCGTCCCAACATAACCAGGATCTCAAAGGTGGTCTTCTGCCTCTTCAGCATCAAAGACCCGTCAGTAGTGGTCTTCCGAAGTTCCCCGTCACATTGCAAGTCCATACTCCCGAGGTATCTATAGCAGATCTCATCTGAGCCGTCACCATTAGATGAAAGCTCAATGCTTCTCCTCGACATTAGAGAAGATTGAAGCTATAGTGGTACACGGCAGGACCAGCATTCGTTCCCTCCAGCGATCAAGATCTGCGCAGGCCTGTCATACTTCCCCGGATACTTATCTACCCCGGATATTAAAAAAACGCTTCCCCGCTCACCAAACTTTATCTCAACTTTCACAACATGCCGTGCATATAGTCTAGCCGCAAGGCCAGACATGCAGCCGAAACGCAATCCACGAGTCTGCGTCGACATCCAGCATCGACCTATTGCGCCATCTTTCTGCGATGCAAGGCATCCCCTCGCCTCAAGTCCGTGCCGATTTAGAGTCATGTGCGTGGCTGCTGCCTTCCCTGCAGGATTGAGCTTGGATGAATGTGCGGCTCCTTGGTGCATCTTGGCGAAGATTCGATGTAACATTACATTTCTGTTAATGTTATAGTAAGAGGGAGGCTACTGCTTTGCGAAGGGTTGGGGGAAAGTTGAACAGGAACACTTCACCGTGTAACGATAGCCATGAAAACTAGGAAGGAAGAGGTGCTTGCTTTTGGAAAGTTGTTCTCTTTGCCCTGCGGGATCGAGGAAAAGTAGATTGAGCGCTCAAACCCCGTCTGCAAAGCATCTTGAATTTTGTAGGAAATATGCATGAAATGCTGTGGGACCAAGACTTTCAATCGCAGCCCTTATCAGGGCCACATCGCACCCAGCCCTCTGAACTTCAACTGCGGCCTGCTATGCATCCAAACCTGCTCCATTCCCTGATTCAGGTCCCCCAAATACAGATCAAACAAGAAATACACACTAGCCTTCATCTCTCCCTTGTAACCATGCCCCTCCTCATCCCTCTCAAAATCGGGATCTTCATCATCGTCACGCCCATCTACAGCAAGAACCCACGCGCTCTCCCATCCCGTCGCTGGTCCATCTGAGCTCAGGTCTTGGTCCCAAGTTACAGCGAAGAGGATAGACTGCATAGCTGCTTCGTCCACCACGAGACAGATCTCGTACATCGTCGAATCGCAAGATTATTTGCCTCGTGACTTGACCCAAGATCCGAAATGTCTTCAAAACATCTCGTCAGTATCCATCAACAACTCCGAATCAGATACTCAAACAAAATTGAGTGTATCTACCTTCGAATGTCCTTCACAGAAGCGTTCTCGAATGCTTTCTTGTCATCCATAACTACCAGCTCCAGAACCTCATTCAAAGCACTCGCGTGAGCATAACCCTTCTCCTTCAATCGTATCATGTCTTCTAGCTTTTTCCGGCATTCGTTCCCATGTGTTGTCGGTGTAGGTGGTGCGGTAGATGACCCATCCCCAGGTGTGGCCCAAGAGCTCTGCGCCTCTATCGCATGGAGCGTCGAAGGGCGTTGACTTTGCGGCCATGTTTCAGCATTTGAGTGCGAATATCCGGCGCCATTCATATAACTTCAGCGACCAGTTTAACATCCAGGAGACAATCTGCTGACGAGGTCAATTGAAATGGATTTGATGGAATGCAGAATACAGGTGAGGACAAGCTTGGCTGGGCTACATGATGGGATGTATCGCTAAGCGAACCCTGCAACCCCGCATCGAACCTTCAATTTCAGGGCAGTGCAGCACAAATTATTCCGGTCTGAGAAGAAGTTGAAAATTGCAAAGTTTCGATAAATAATTGCGTAATGAATCTTTCTAAGTTTCGATGAGTGGTCAAGAAGTTATCCGAAGTTCAATCAAGTAAGGGATTAGATATTAAACGCTGGAAGTTCGGCTAGGCTATTTCGTGGGGGCGCATTTAGCTTCTCACTTTGCAGCCCCATATTAAATGTTTATTTTTATCCAAATCTAGATCACATGGCTGCATTGAAAAGTGTATAAGAGGAAGTTTTAAGATATCAAGCTTAATGCTGAGCCTCAAATCACGGAAGCTGGTGTATTGGTTTGGTGAGCCTCGCTAACTTAGAGCCTGCATCAGGTGCTCGGTTACAAGGTCTAAAGGGAGGGGTGTTGCAGCAAAATCGTCTTTAATTGAGAATAAATACTTGAGGTAAACTTTGCTTGATTCCTTAAACTCAATCCAAGTAACTAAGAAACCTAATTCCAATAGCTCCAAATGTAGCATGCTAGCCTCCCACCACTGCAGGACCAAATGAGCTATGCCAATTTTTCCGTATCCAGAATTCGTATATCCGAAAGTTTTCTTGGTAGGTCAAAGACGAGTCAGTGGTAAAACCATGCATTCTTCTATGGTAGCCTGCAGCTGCCATAAGGGCAGGGCAGGGCTAAACTAGTGCTACACGTGATCTCTGCCTTGTCTGACTGCCTGAGGCAGTCCGTTCCCTGACATCTCTCCATCCTTCAACCTGACTTATGAGCTACCTTTCGAGTAGAATTGATGTCCTAGACCCACCACAGTATCCAAAATTTCCTTCAGATGACCGGCAGTAGTCAGAGGATTTCCGTTAATTGTTCGGAGGACGTAAAGAACTTCATCTTCTGGTAGCAACGGGTGTGAGCATCTCTTGAGGTTGAATCCGTGGACAAGAGCATCGCCGCTCTCCAAAATAGAGGTCTTGATGAAAAAGTTGCATTCGTTGAGATTCTTGACATCCTCGGCTGAGATCCGCTCTCCTTGGTGAAGTGATTGCGGCATGAAAATAAACATGCATGCATTGATATCAGCTCGTTCAAAAGAAGTACTTCCTCGTGTCCGTCGATCTCTTCCTGGAACTCCTTGGTGAGTGCAAGCCTTGCGTCAATTAACGCTTCAATGCCGGAACGACCGAAGTACTTGATGGTAGACCACAGCTTCAAAGCATCAAATGCCTTGGAACCAACACATGGAGTGATTTGTCCCAAGGACCATTGCGTCTTCAGGATAAGGTCTGAGTTGGTCGAGACGTTTGCGAGCGACTTAGGATCCTTAAACAGGACAAAAGAGCACATGTACGGAATCCAAAGGACTTTGTGCGGGTCAATTGTTACGGAATCCGCCTCTTCAATGCCTCGAATCTTGTGACGGTGTGTATGAGAAAATGCAAGTTGGCTACCATGACAGGCGTCGACATGGAACCAGATCTTGTTCTTCCGTAGAACCGCACCGATATCATGGAGGTTATCGATTCTCATGCTTCTGGAGTCTCCGGCATACGCAACGCACGCGAGAAGGCGATGCCCAGCAGCTCTCTCATCCTTGATAACACGTTCAAGTTTGTCAATCTTTATTCGATAGAGATCATCAACGGGGACTCGGACGACGTTGGCTTCTCCCATTCCTAACCAAGCCAATGCTGATCTGATAGAGTAATGTTCAATAACATCGGGGACTAGGACTCTGATGACGGAGGCTATAACAGGAAGGCCGGTCATTCCAGAGCCAGGAAACAACGATTCTCTCGCAGCCATCATTCCCACTGTGTTTGAAAGACAGCCACCCGCTGTCATGATGCCTCCAATCTCGGTGACAGTGGTGTATTCTGATGAGACCGGAAATCCAATTTGCTGACGAAGCCAGTGGACTACCTCCATTTCAATGAAGGAGGCTGCGGGGGCTTGGATGTCTTGGTTGCACATGTTCTGATTGATGAATGGAATTAACATAGCAGCTCCGAGTGCAGGAATAGAGTTGGCCGCATCGGGAAAGCCCAAGAATTTTGGCGACGCAAAGTTTGTGCTGTGTTGCGCAATGTTGTTGAAGCACTCCAGTAGCTGTTCGCAAGTCATTCCCTCTTCCGGCATTGAATCGAATGACTGCGTTACTGGTGTCTTGACTTGCTTCTGGCGGACTTCTGGTTGGGACTTAAAGTTGATGCCGATGTCGAGTACTTGGTTGAAGAAATCCAACGCCTTTTGTTGATCACCAGGCTCGGAGTTTCCCACGAAGTGCTTGAATAACGTATTGCCAGAGGTAAGGCTCGGAATATGTTGCGGCTTCTCTTGGATGGCAGCGCGATCTTCGCTGGTAGAAGTGGTGAGAGGAGTGGCGCGAAGAGTGGTGGGAAGAGTAGTGGGAGGAGTGATGTGTTGACTCTCGATGGGGGAGGAAGGAGCCATGCTGAGAAGGTGATACTGTTGAGTTTGGTTGAGTGACTATTTGGTGATGTGCTTGCAGAGTGTCTCTATGTAGGTGTGTAGGTGTATGTGTATGCGACTGTCTGGATGTTGAAAGGAGCAAATACTTCTTGTTATGGGCAAGACGTTGTAGAAGGGAAGAAGGTTCAAAGGATACGAAGTCCTCTTAAATAGAGACCGAACGAGCGAGTGAATGACGTTAAGCCACGAGGCTGTAGCCTTATTCACAAACCGACCGATATCAGACGACTGACCGCTTCCAAACCAGCATTTTCCGTGACTTACTTGCGCCACTCAGAGCCGTATATGTGCCACTGAAGATGCTGAGTAGAACTATCGGAATTCCGTATAATACTGCGCCATTTAGTTCGTCAGGCAATCCGGTGCTTAATCTCCCCGTGGGGTTTGTACCTGTGAAAGATGGTAAGATTGTGTGGTTACCAACTGGGTTGCAGATTGTGGGGAGGAAGTTTGAGGATTTATTGGTTTTGAAGGTAGCGGGCAGTTGGGGAAAGCCAATAATTGGAAGGAGATGAGATACAGTGGCGATTAATGGTTTGATATACTGATTTGGATATTCAGAAGCTGGTATTGCGTTGGGAGTTCTCTAGTACGAGACTTTTTGGATATTCAGAAGCTGGCACTGCGTTGAGTTTTCTGGAAGTCGAAGCTTCTTGGATCCTCACTCGACTCTTCAAAGATCGGTATTGCGTTGGATTTTCTTCAAGTCAAGGTTTCTCGGGCTGTTTTGATAACATGAACCCAAGGCTAAGGATACCTTCTATCTCTTTTCATAATCCTGGAATTAAGAGCTTGAGCCTGGCACTAACCCTGTCTCTTGAATGCGAATGTGATAAATTCCAAAGTTTACCAAGCATCCGCGGTTTCTATCGCGCGATTTGAATCCACCCAACTCGTTTCCATGATGGTACAGCTTCATTCCCATATCTCAAATGGTCTTTGTTAGAAACGTGATTCCTACAGCTGGACTTCAGGGTGGTCAGATTCTAGACTAGGTAGCTACGAATCTCATTTGAAGATGATACGATTCAAACGTTGGGAGGTTCATCCTATTGTCCCGCACGTTCAAGGAAATTTTGGAGGTGCACATTAAAACTGCATGGTGATACGTAAGATGAAGTAATCACTTCCCAGCTCTCGTGCCCCTTAAACACAACGACCTTTGCTAAAGGTGAACTCAAGACATTGAAATTTGAAAGTCCCAAACACGTGAACTACTTTCTTTACAATCGCTCCCACCCAAGAGAAGCCACTTAGCAGCTCCAATGGAGTGGGAAAGAGTCCATAGAATAGCGATGAGGAGGAATGACTACTTATATGTACAAAATAAGGGCCAAACAAGAGATGAAACAGGGCATGTGATTGCCCCTGTCATATCCAAGTCTCGTCCACGCACAGACTTTCCTGGCAAACTAAAACAAGCCATTCCGCCATGATCAGCAACAATGGCCAAGTGGGAGAACCATTCGGTGACGATATTTCTTCTGAGGATAGTCTTCCTTGGCATTTCGATTTCGACCGTGCTGACAATTTGCATTTTATGCTCAATTTCACAACGAAAAATTCCATATGAAACATGCGACTGTCCTTAGGTGGGTTCCAGAAAGTCTAGGCAAGGCTGGAAGATTGAGAGTGCTCGGGCCGGAACTTCATACGCCGCTGTCTTTAAAATTGTGTGTACTAACCTCTCGCATTCACTTACTCTTGATTCGCAAGTTGAAACCATGATTTTGAATCCTCAAGCCCATGGAATTTTGCAAACTGGGGATATATACAAAGCAAAGCGCCTACCAACAATCGACCCCAACAAAAGAAACCCGAATCTAGCCCGCTCTAGCCCGCTCCAGTACAACCAACGCCTATACAAATGCTTCTTCCCTCCTTTCCATCCTCGATCTATCGATCAATCATCTCAAATCCATGCCTCTTCCTGGTATCTTTGCAACGCTCTAAATTCCAGAATCATCTTGAACAATGTCTTCCTCAGCAGTGTATGTGTCCCAGTTAGCACATGTGCTGTTGATGGATGTGACGTCCATAAGGGCAACCATTTCGGATTCACGCTCAAGGAGCTGGAGTGCGAAACCTTCAGACGCGTGCCAGGCGATGTGGCAGTGCATCAACCAAGCCTGTATCACAGTTAGGTTTGCATTCTTCAAAGTCAAAGATGTAGAAGGAAGACTTACACCTGGGTTGTCAGTGTAGTATGCGAGGACAAGATACCCCGAAGCAGGCAACATAGCAACGTCTCGCCTGGGGCCATCAGTTGTTGTCAGAGTGACTGTGCTTGAGTCGTATGTTCCAGTTCCTTGAGCAAGGACCCAGAAATCATGACCATGAAGATGGATAGGATGAGCTTGCGCGAATGTGGTTTCGATGACGAAGTAAACCCATTGATCGGCAGTATCCAACTCAATGATGTTCTGCTCCGAAGTCCACGTGTCGTTTCCTTCCGCGACTTGCAGAACGGTGGGGTAATCCCAGTCGTTGACGAATGAGGTGTCGCCCATCTTCCATAAGATGGCTCCACCACCATTAGAGAGAGTCGCAGTAAAGGTATCTGAGACGGAGGGAGAGGTTCCGACCTGGTTGGAGAGGTAAGGGACTAGGGTAGAGATGTCTTCGTCGTCGCAGGAGTCGGAGTATGTGTAGGCGGTGGATGTTGGATCTGAGGTAGAGGTGCTGTCATAGCGAACTATTCCGAGAATGTTATCGACGTTGTCATTGTCAGAGCAGGACTCTTGGGGAATGGCGCGCATCCAGTAATCTCCCTCTGCTTGGTCGGCGATCACGATCACGTCGTAGCGTTGTCCCATTCCGATGGACACCATGGTTGTATTGTAGGGAACGATGGGGACGAAATCGGTGGAGATGACTTGGAGAGTGTGATTGTCGATACTGAATTTAAAGTGGGTGTCTGCTGCGCCATTGACGAGACGAAGGCGGTACGATGTTCCAGATACGAAGTCAGTCTCAAATCGGGATCCGGAATCATCGTAGACGTTGGTGCCGTTGATCAAGCAGTTGTCGAGAGTAGGTGGTCCGCTGGTGGCAGCTTCGTCGGCGAGGACTTCAGCGGTTGAATGAGACCAATCATTGAGGAACAAGTTTCCTTTATCTTCATCATAGTTGGCGGTAGCTGGGCCATTGATTAAGATGCCACCGAAGATTCCATCCCAAGCCTGAACGGCAAAGTGAGAATGATACCAGGAAGAACCGTACTGAGTTGCGCGCCATGTGTAGGTGAAGCTGTCACCAGGTGCAATGGGGCATTGAGTAATTGAGGGGACACCATCCATGTAATTCGTATAGTTTTGTCGAATACCGTGGAAATGAATACCGGTGCCATTGTTTTCCATGGCGTTCGTAACATGGACAACTGATTATTGTTAGTATGAAGATGGTCCCAAGGTCAGGTGTACTTACCAACGGTATCACCCCAGTCTGCAATGATCGTGGGCCCCGGTACAGTCCCATTGACAGTCAAGACAATTCTCTCAACTCCATCTGGGGCAGCAGTGCCATTCTGAACCTCGAACCAATACTCTCGAGTTACCCCGGTATCGGGGACGGTATCGTAGTAATTGGTGGAGAGATCATAATCACCCCAGCAAGCACGATCTGAGGCGCTGTTGGTGCATCTCTTGGAAAGCTTGGAGGTTGAAGCGAGAGAGGAGCTGGGAGCAGCGAAGGCAGTCGACAAGGCAGAAGCTGCCAGGAACAAAGATGAGATGAACATTGTCCACACGAGGCAAGGAAAGAGCCCTGTAGAAGTGAAAGGAAGGAAGTAAAGAAGGTGGATATTGAGGATGAGGATGATGATCGAGGTGAGGATGGAGACTCAACAACAAGTGGACATTTGCAATATATAGACTTGAGGAGATGGATAGAACTCAAAGCACAAGTCTCTTTTCGTCCAAGAACCCGAAATCTTGAGGCTTAGCATAGCTCAATTGGGATGTCCCTGAAAGATGGAGACATTCGACGACGTCGTGTACGGCCACGACTCCGAGATGTCTTCCTTGGCAGCGGCATGAAGCAAGTGAGACTGGATGTTTCTTGTCCCTCTGGTGGCGTACATCGTGACTTGTCATCATGCAGAAGAACCTCGATAGCACAGACTACGACGACGATAACCCGAGGCTTTCTTGCTTTTCTCGTTTACACGATCTTGTTTCGGTAACAGCTTGACTGTGATAGGTCGAAGCTCTCTCGTTCTGGCTGGTCATGCCTGCTCGGAAACGGCTTTCCGGCCATCTGGTGACGCGGATGTGAACTTTCACGATGTTGTTGAACGTGTGGGGTCGGATAATCGAAGGCGAAGTTTCCCAAAGTAATGAAGTCTAAAATTAGGAAAAGAAGCATATGATAGAAAGGGGAAAGGTGAACAAAATGAGTGACGAATATAGCTGATGTTGGTTTGATGTCTTCCGGGGGGTTACCAAGATCGGACGGCACCCGATCTTATTTCAACCCTACCGATATTAGAGGGCCACTTTTTGTTTCCGGGGACCACCTGAAGGCTGGGAGCTACAACATCCTGGCAGGCAATCGCATTGAATCATGTCCTTGGAACTTCTGGAAGCAGCCGCTAGCCTACCGTATTCAGCCGAAGCCCACGGCCTGGTCCATGAGATCGTCTTCGACCTTCCTGCACTTGGATAAGCTAGAATTTAAGAACTGGCAGCGGACAAGTCGTTACGACTCACTCACTAAGTCTGGGGCTCAAAATCTCCCCTGCATTAGATGGTTCGATAGTCTACGGTGTAGTGCAAGGCACACGTAGTCAGCGTCAACGTACCTCCGTATACCACCAGTGGTCGCGACCAAACATCGCGCACCGCGGCACTTCCACGTGCTTGGATGCCGGTCACCAAATCCCGATCGGGACATCCGCAGTCAAGCTCCAAATAGCTGAGAATTCTCCGAAGCACTGACATTCTAACCCTCCAATTTGTTTTCGCATGACGGAGGGGTCGAAACTGTGGCTTGGCTCTTTTCGGGACCGAACTTGGCTTTCTAAGAAGCTTTCTGGAGAACGGGATGGACCCCTTCAAGGAAAATCTGAAGGCATAACATCGCGACTCGAGAAAGGAATGTCGATGTTTACTCTGCGGCCATAGCTCCGCCCTAGAAAGGCGAAAGGGATCCTCGTCGTCGTCACTAACGAGAGGTACGTCCCATTTTTTGTTCGCTAAATTCGGTCCCGAACGCCACAGCCCCAAGCAAAGACCAGTACCTGGAGCGTGCGCAAAGAGGGTTCGTGGCCCTTACTAGATGTCCTTAGGAGGAGATATCCACTTTTTGTGTCATTGTTTCTTGAGATGCGCAGTCGTGGTTGGAATGTTAATCCGGTGTTGTTGAAACGGCCCGCCGACCGGTTTCTGAAGGTCTGCGATGCATGCGCGGCGGCATTTCCTGGCATGGGCTGAAATGAGCCATATGGGGTACATGCAGTGCGATTTCTGGGCTGTGAATGGTCTGATTATGGAAGCGAATTTGTACCTGACATACGTAAGCTATAGAAGAACCATGTCCTAGGAACGTCTTCAATCAGGGGGCAGCATACTTGGTAGAAGTTCAGGTTCTCCAAAGTCTTCAAAATGTCCGCTTCTTCCACTTCCCACAATTCAACTGTCCACTTCAGCTCTTCTTCATTCCAACTCAAGCTCTTATAACAGTCTCTCATTCTCGTTCACTTACGATGTATCTTTCCAAGTTTCTTTCTGTCTTGCCTCTCCTGGCCGGTCTTTGCTCTGCTGTCCCTCATCACAGCAAACGCGCTGTCACTACCGGCGTCCAGCTGTATGCCTATGGGACGAACATCTCCGGCTTGCCGCTCTATTATGGTGTCAACGACGGTAGATAACCTTGGCACTGCTCATGAATTGCTCTGTACTGATGCCCACAGGTCTTGCATACATCGGGGACAATCCACCATCAACCTACTCTAACTTAACTTGGGACATTGACAGCACTGGTTCTCTGCCCTGTAAGTCAACTCCCGTCACAAACTTCCTTGCTTGCATTCCTTAAATCTGGTACTGACTTACAGCTCAAGGGAACGCAACAATTTCCAACTCCTCCCAAGTAGGAACTTTCTACATCGTCACCACCACTTCCTCCTACGAACAAGCAGGCTTCATCTCGAAGAACCAGACCACAAACATCACCGACGCCGCCACAACCGGATTCGCCATGTTCGGAGGTCAAGTGGTGTACATTGACGACAGCGAATACGAAGCTCAATTCTGGGCTGAGACGACTTCCACGACTGGAGTTTGGAGCTTGAAGTGGAACACAGACGGGACTTCGGAGGACAATAGCACCCCTGTTGTCATCAAGAAGACTGCTCCAAGTTCGTAAGCTAGCGAGCGAAGAATGAGGGACGAAAAGAAGGCTGAGATGGGAAGCAAGGACATGGTTTTTCTGGATTTTCGGGTTCTGATTTTTGGAATATGCGGGGTTTCGGGGGTAGGGTACACTGTAAATAGCAAGACATAGAAATGGGGATTCCGATTGCGCTCAATTTGACCGACTTTGAATCCCATGCGACTTAAAGGTTGACCCATGTCAAGAATCAGAAAGACTTGGGTCTTACACCGTACTTATGCCCGCACCCGCGTTGCAAAAGGTGGCATGACACTTCTGCCTTCGGACTTAAGCAGACACGTGACAGAAATCTAGGCCTCGCCTTGTAACCTTGAGCATCGGTGTCATTCGGAAGAGCTTCAATGCAGGTGTTATTGAGCAACACTTCGCCGACGGACGCAGTGCTACCGCACCAGCCGCACTTGATATTACCCTCAATCATCAATGTTCAGCGTGACCGCGATACCAAGGTTGATCAAGCAGTGAAACCATGTCATTCCCCCTTCTGGTGACAAAGCTCGGTTCGGGTAGGACAGAGATTTAAAGATATTTGTATCGATCCCGGTCACTCCCTGCACGTATCCGGAGCCGTCCCCGATGAGACGTGCCAGCGTGATGGCGCCTTACCGCTTGGGCGTGTCGTTCCGGAGAAGTTGAATGGTTGATAGGTGAGAAAAAATATTTCTTCATTCCAAAAAGAAAGTTGTGCATTCCTAGCGGGGCTGCGATGTGACTGATCGACAGATCGCCGAAGGAACCTTGGAAGCGGCTGGCTGGAGTCACGTGTTACTGATGCTAAGCTCAATATAGGACAAGTCCTGTTTTGTCGAACTTGTGTGGAACATCACGAACGCCACAATCGAGATCATGTCCTCAGACGCATCAGAACGACCACCCGTCATGACCGCTGGTCAACAAGAGGCAGCATGCCTCAACAACGAATCTGAGATCCGACTCGCCCCAGGGCTGAGGAGTGCACGTGCATCTGCGGGCCTAGCCCTTACAGCTGCATTCGAGGGGTTCCTCACTGCTTCAGCCGGACAACAATCTCCTAATGTATGCCGCAGATCAACCTGACTCGAAAACTTGGGACCGGACCTTTTTCAGCCATGGCAGAACGTCGCCATCGCTCCAAGAGAGCACGGGGTGACAATCCGGACCTTCATCTTGCGACCAGAGACGACTCCTCGAGTACCGATGGTACGTATATATTTGCCTACCGTCTTCTCGTGACGAAGGCAACATCTTTGTTTGTCTATTCATTCCTTTTTACACGAGTTGAAAAGCGACGAATCTGACGTCGAAAAATAGAAAATGGAGACCTGGGAGACTCGGAGCAGAGTTCATTACGGTCACTAGACCGGATTGGAATCACAGAGCTACTCGATCAGGACAGTCGACCTACCTTCATCATCGACCTTCGTGCTTCGGAAAAGGAGCTCAATGGTAGATTAAAGGTCACATGGTCCAATAAGTCTTTGAAGTTCTTCGACGGCCTACGTTCTGTAATCCACACCGACACGTTCTACCCACCGCTCGCTTCAGCTGCTCCACCGTCAGATGCAGTATTCGCGATCGAGTCGGATTTTAAGGAATGGGCAATTAGTATGCCTGAATTTGACAGCGAACTCGATGGATTCATGCCTAGACACGAGTACAGAGGGATGTACTGGAGCAGCTGTACTTTACGAAAGAGGTGGCGAGTCATCAGCGCCTCGCAAGTCCCGAATCAACGCACGAAGAGTCATGGGACTCCTCGATCGAGTCGTTCAAATTCCAGATCCACACCGGATTCTCTACGAAGTAGTCTGAAGTCTGAAGGTCGATCGGATTCTGATCCTGCAGTGTTTGAGGAGGACTCGCTATCAAAACAGCTTGCTGATAGTGAGTCTAAATTTAGGGTGCTTACTGAGCTGAACCCGGTTGGGATGTATTATCTGTCTCCAGACGGAGGTATTCTCTATTGCAACGACATGTGTAGGTGTATTATTTATGCACGTTTGGGAGCTATTGCTGACTTAGCACAAAGGGTATGAAATCACGGGACATCCACGAGGACTGGAAGGAGAGATGTACGTCTGACAAAAATATATCTCTCTCCTCACTTACTTACTACGCTCAGGTCCTTCATGAATGTCCTCTCTGAAATCGATCACCCAATGATGATGCGAGAATGGGAAATACTGACCACTCAAAAGGCGAAGCGCAACTTCGAGCTTCGTCTGCGTAATCCCTGGATCGACGAAAGGACTGGAGAAAAGAAACAGAAATGGATTCTGGCCTCATGCGATCAAGAATTTGATGAAGAAGGAAATCTCAAGACTATCATGGGTTGCATGTACGCCTCATCTCCGAAATACAAAATTGATACTGAGCTGACGGTTCCAGAACCGACATCAGTGCGCAGAAGCATGCCGAAGAAGATGCAGTCGCTCGGGCAAACCTTGTGGAGAAGCTCGCGTTGAGGACTCAAGAAGCCGCGCAGCACGAGAGAAACTTTCAGCAAATGGCCGAGTTGGCTCCTTGTGGTATGTAGATACCATGGCGTCTGAGCAGTGGATGCTTTTCTGACGACGATTTCCAGGCATGTTCACCTTTGATCCAGAAGGTAAAATTACGTGGGCGAACTCTCAATGTAAGTTGAACATTATATCCAAGTTGTGATTTCCACATCAAACTTCGGAGTGGTATAACGACAAGTACTGAAACGCCTGCAGGGTACGAAATGACTGGACATCCAAGAAATGTTGACGAGCACAGCCCCATGTCTTTTGTCAATTGCGTGGAGCAGCAAGACCGGGACGCATTTCTTAACGAATGGCAGAACCTCACAGTCGCTAAGGAAGAGGTCAGCATGGAGTAAGTATTAGCTATGCTGTCATGATCCTCTCTCCTCCCAATGTTCTTGTCAAGGGGGTCCTCGAACCCCAGGCTTCTCCAGACTCCCTATGCGCAGACCGCTCACGTGACAGCTACTAACATCACTCAACTAGACTGCGCTTGAAGAAGCCCTGGATCCGCGAAGATAGCGGCGGAGCAGTGCGAGATGCGAAATGGATTTTGTTCCTTGCCTTACCTTCCGTCGACGATGACGGAAATCTGACCAAGGTGCTGGGATGCACAACAGACATCTCTGGATTCAAGTTTGCGGAACATGTTCAGATGCTGAGTCGAGTGCAAGCTGAGGAGGCGAAAAGGAATCAGGAGACTTTCATTGACATGACATCGTAAGTAGAGTCTTCCCTTCTGTTCTGAACCGATGTCTGATGAAACACAGGCATGAGATGCGAAATCCCCTCAGCGCAATCATGCTATGCGCAGACGGTGTCGCCAACTCAATCATCGAATATCAAGGCCTGAAAACTCATACTGATTCTGTGCTCCAAGAACTCTTAGAGAGCAATCTCGATGCAGCGCAGACAATTGTGTTGTGTGCCCAGCACCAAAAACGAATCATCGACGACGTGCTCACACTCTCAAAGCTCAATTCAACAATGTTACACGTCACGCCTGTGCAAGTTCAAATTGAATCAACAGTGAGGAGAACATTGAAGATGTTTGAAAGCGAGTTGGCGGCACATGATATAAAGCTCAAGTTCACAGTTGAGCCATCCTACCACCACGAAGGCATAGATTTGGTGTACTGCGATCCTGTACGACTGACGCAGATCTTCATCAATCTTCTCACGAACGTGAGCAGAACCTCTCTTCATTTCCCACCCATGCTAACATATCAAAGGCCATCAAATTTACTCGCACGGAGTTAAATCGTGAAATATCCGTCAATCTCAGAGCCTCAATCCTAACACCACCAAGTGAAACAGCAACAGAAATACAATGGTTCCCTTCAAAACCTTCGAGCGACATTCAAGACTTGACTCTGGCGCCAGATTGGGGTACAGGACAGCAAGTCTACCTCTACTTTGCAGTGAAAGACACTGGCAGAGGTCTTTCCGACGATGAGAGGACACGATTATTCCATAGATTCAGTCAAGCCAGCCCAAAGACTCATGTTCGTGTTTCAGTTCGCAACTGATACAGCATCCGCTAACAACTCCAGGTCCAATACGGAGGCTCAGGTCTCGGCCTCTTTATATCCCGCGAGCTGACCGAGCTTCAAGGAGGAGAAATAGGTGTGACCTCAAAGGAAGGAGCTGGAAGTACGTCTCCCATAACCCCTTGAATACAAACCACTGACAACCTACAGGCACATTCGCGTTCTACATAAAAGCTAGAAAAGCCACTGGCATCACCTTCGAAGCACCTAACGGTTTCTCCTTGCGCCTCCCCACAACCTCAACCACAGGCACCGGCGGAACCTCCACCCCCGTCGACCGCGAAACCCCCAAATCGACCCGCACCCGCTCATCCTACCACATCCTCTTAGTAGAAGACAATCTCATCAACCAAAAAGTGCTTTCCAAACAACTGCGCAGTACCGGCTCCGTCGTCCACGTTGCCAATCACGGAGTCGAAGCTCTCGATTTCCTCTCGAAAACAACTTTATGGAGGGATGAGAGTGGGCAGGGACAGAAGATGGATTTGAGTTTGATATTAATGGATTTGGAGATGCCAGTTATGGATGGGTTGGCGTGTACGAGGCGGATTAGGGATTTGGAGAGGGAGGGGAGGGTGACGAGACATGTGCCAATTATTGCTGTGACGGCGAATACGAGAGTTGAGCAGATGGAGATGGCCTTGGAATCTGGGATGGTGAGTCTTTTCCTATTCTTTGTTTGCTTAATTTAGAAGGGGAGGGTGAGGGCTAATGAAAGTAGGATGATATTGTTGCGAAGCCGTTCCAAATTCCTGAATTGATGCAGAAGATGGATCGATTGATGTCGAGTCAAAAAGGGTGATGGCACACGGGCTGTCATGAAAGACGGCTGTGGGAGAAAAGAGGCATCAACATAGATATAGAAGAGTATAATCTAATCTGATGGGGACTTTGATGATCAAAGGGACCTCTGGTGGTGCTGCGCCAAAATAAGCAAGTGTGGTAGTCACACGGGACTCCATCTCCTCGTCCTTCCTTCCTTTCCCTTTTTAATCTTCTTAAGGAGGTTAAGGTTAGGAGAAATTGAATACTGCAGTTTAGTGTTGACCCGAGTAGGTCAACTCCCGAGACGATCTATTGACTGTATGTCATCGTGCATCAATCGCTCCAGCGTCCAGCTCGGTAAAGTTAACCTACAACTTCACACTACGATCTACGTGACTCTCATTCGGGGCTTGGAAGACAGCATGAGAACTTTCATAAATATGTCCGTCTCACCTTTTTTTTTTTTTTTCAATTCTTGGCTTGCTGTACACCGTTCGCTTTTTCAATCAAAAGTTGGCATTCGGATATATTACTTACGATGGGCTCTCCGGAAAAGAAGTCAAAAAAGGCCCCCAAGATTGCGACAACTGCAAAAGAAAGTTCAAGTTTTCATAGCTATATCTCCACCATTTCATATGAGTCTGAGAAGACCAAACAATCACAGACCTCTAGAGCAATTTAGAAAAATCTCCACTCCCAAGCCCCGCCAAAAAAGAACATACAACAGTAGGGATTCGCTGGTGGCACCCACCCAACTACTAGTCTACCAATCTGTGGCTTTATATATGGCAGAGCGGACGAGATGCCCAATTCTCCATAGTCTGGCGGTGCGCCAGCCTTAAATCGTGAGCCAGTAATTAGTCTTCGGGCTCGCGGAACTTAAAAACTCAATTGCCGCTTTTCGCAAAAATTCACTAACTAAAAACGCGGACTCTAACACGTGGGTCCGGGGAAAGCTACTACTTAAACTCTGGGCTTTTGCACGTGAATCGTAGTCCTTGGGACGTAGATCCTAAAACGGAAATGCCCTCTTGCATAATATGATATACTAAAAATAAAATAAAAAAATTCCGGTTTTAAAACTATTAATATATTTTGTATTCGCAATTTTGCGTATTTTGATACTTATAATAAATTATCGAAATAAAAAGAAATAAATAATATTAAATAGGAAATTTATTTACTTTTTCGAATTTTTCTTTATTATATTATTCTTATCTTTTTTATCTTCGCTATTTTCCTCTTTTTTATTTTTATTCTTTTTATTTTTATTATTATTATTATTTATTAAATTATTTAAGAATTTATTAGTTTTTATTATAATATTATTAATTTTAATATAATTATTTAAAATATAATTTACTTTTTAGAAATTAATTTCGTTTCTTTTTTTAATAATAATATATTATGAAAATAATAAATTAAAATAAAATTCCAAGAATTTATTATATTAATTTTATTATTTATAATTATTTTTATTTATTCCTCGAAATTAATTAGAATAAATACGCGTTTTATAAATATAATATTATTATTTCTTATTATAAAATATAAAATAAAAAGAAATAATATTAAATTAATTTTTATTTTTTTATTAGAAATTTAAAATTTTTTTATATATAAAATAATAATCTAAGAATAATAATTATATAATTCTTATAAAATCTTTTATATTACGTATAAATTTACGTAAGCTTTTCGTAGGTTATAGAAATTATATAGCTTTAAATAGTAATTATAAATTAATTAGAAATTACGTTAATAAAATACCCAATTTTATACGTGATATAATTATTTTTTCTTATAATATTATTTTCGATATTAAATTTTTATTATAAGTTTTATTAATTCTTTGTAACGATTATTATAAACTTTTATTACTTTTATATCCTTTGTAAAATTCGGATTATATAAATATAAAATAAAAGTATTTTTTTGATTAATTTATTTCCATTAAATTAATAAATCGATTTTAATAATTTATTAATAATATATTATAAGAATATATAAATAGGAAAATTTCTTTGTAAATTGAAATCGAGAATAAGAATTTATTATATCTTTATAATAATTATAATAATAATTATTTCGTTAATTAGTAAATAAAATAATAATTTATTTCTTTTATAAATAAAATAATATAAAGATTTTTATATACTTTAATAAAGATTTTTTAGATTTTAAATAAAAATTTTTTTTAAATAAATTTTAAATTTTTATAATATAATTTTTATATTATATTTTTCAATAAAATATTATAATTAAAAAATTAATTAGTATTAAAATTATAATCACAAGTATTTTATATTATTTAATTAATTAGAATCGAAGTAATTTATTCCTAATTTAATATAATATAATTCCTTAAAATCGCGAAATAAAACTTTGGATTTCTTTTATATAATCAAGTAATATTCTTTTTATATTCGATTTCTTTAAATTATTTCGTATTTCTTTAATTGAATTTTAAAAATTTCTTTCGATTTTCTAATTTTTATTCGATATATCGATTACTTTTATCCAATTTATTTTTTCTAATTCTATTATTAATAAGAAATATAAAGAAATCGAAAAAATTAATCCAAATAAATATTTTCGTAAAGAAATTAATATTATTTAATTTAAAATCGAGTATTTTTCTATTACTTTAAATATTTAATAATAAACTTTTAATATAAATATAAATCGAAATTTAATTCGAAGAATTATAAGAAATATAATAATAAAAGAAGTTTTTATAAAAAATATATTTGATTTTCAAAGTATTTTTAATATAATTAATTAATATAAATTCTATATAAATTTTATATATTATTCCGCGATTTAAAAGATTATATTAAAGTTTTCTTAAAAAATATAATTTAAAACTTTTATTTTAATTTCGATTTAAAAAAAGTTTTAAATTAAATTCGAGTTAATTAATTCTTTTTAACGAATTAAAATAAAATAAAAATTTTCCTTGAAAATTATTTTCGATAAATAATATATTTCCAAAATAAATTCGTTTAATTTATTACTTTTAGAATTATATTAACACTTCGAATAATTTTTCAAAACCCTTTATATTATTAATATAAAAATTATTACGCAAATAAAAATAAATATTTATAAATTTAATATTTTTAATATTTTTTAAAGTATTTTATTTTTTAATATATAAATTTTATAGCGTTTTTTCGATTATAAAACCTTTTCCAATGAAATACTCGAAATTATTAAATTATTATATAATAAAATAAATTTTAATTAATTGATTTCTATTGATTTATATAATCAAAAAATAAAATAAAAATAAAAATAAATAATTTATATATATTTTCGAAATTTATTACGCTTTTATTTTAATTTCTTTACTATTTAATCTTTTATTAAAAGGAATAAATTAAAGTTTTTATAATATTTAAAAAATTGAATTTCTTTAAAATTATAATTTTTATTATAAAAGTTTAATAATTCTTTCGTATTTTTAAAATTAAAATAAATTAATAATTATATATTATAATTCTTTAATTACTTTTTCTATTTAATTAAATATTTATAATTTTTATTACGATTATTTTATTTATAATTTAAAATAATTTTTATTTCTTATTTTTATTTATTATTATTATCGATAAATTTTAAATTAATATTTATAAGAAAATCTTTCGATTATTTATTAATATTAATAATATACTCCTCGAAAAAAGAAACGTAAAAAACAAAGTAAAATTAAAAATATAAAAAAAGTAATTTAAATTTATAAATCGCTTTATCGATATATTTTTCGATTTGAAATAATTCGATAAATTTAAAAGTAAATTTCTTTAATTTCAATCGAATATTTTTTATAAATAATAAGATTTATAATTCTATCGAGAAATACTTATCGAATTTATACTTATTATAATATTTTTTTTATTCTTTTATATATAATTTTAAAGTTTTTGAAAATCTTTTCTTTTTTTCTTTATAATTTTTATTTATTATCGCGTAATTAATATTTCTCTTTGAAATTTATTCTTAGAAATTTATAATAAATATAAATTATAATCGTAAATAACTTTAAAAGAAATCGTTTAAAGTATTTAATACTTCGAATTATTATAAATAAATTTTATAAATAAAAGTTTATTTATTTAATTATTTTTTCTAATATTATAATAATAATAATAATAATATTCAAATATTTAATTTTAATATTTTATTTATTTATTAATTTAAAAATAAAATATTATAAAGAATTATTATTTATAAAAAAGATAAAAATAGAATATAATTTAAAATTTTAAAATAAAAACGTTATTATAATCCGAAATAATATTATTAAAAATCTCGAAATTACTAAAAATATTATTTTATAATAAAATAATTAATTCGAGAATATTAATAATTTTATAATAAAAAATATATTTCATTATCTTTAAATAATAATAAATAATAATAAATATATTATCGAAATTATTTCCTTTAAAATTTTTATAAAAAAGTAATCTTATAATAAAATCCATTAATATTTCCGATTAAAGTCTAATAAATTATAATAAAATATTAAAAAGTTTATAAAATATATAATATTTAATTTTAATTCTCTAATAAATATTATATTCGCGAATATAATATCACGTATAAAATTGGGTATCCTATTGGCGCAGCCTCTAATTAGCTTATAATTACTACCCAAGGCTGCGCAGTTTCTATAACCTACGTAAAGCTCGCGTAAACTTACGCGTAGCGTAAAAAATCTTACGAGAACTATACGATTATTATTCTTAAACTATTATTCTATATATAAAGACTCTTTAAATCTCTAGTAAAAAAATAGAGATTAATTTAATACTAATCTAACCTATTATTACCTCCTTTTATTTTATACTTCATATTTTAATCTTTTTACTTTAAAAGTTAAAAGTTCGATAATAACGCGCACGAAATTATAGCTACTAATAATAACAATAAATAAAAAGCCCTTATAAATTCTCTTTTTACAAATAGTAGCGTTCTTCGCTTTTAAACTTAATAATTCTTTTAAAGCTCTAAAAAAAACAGCGAATTTTTTATTTTTAAAACTCTAAATAATAACGTAAAAACTATTACTAGTAATCTTTAATAAATTACTAAAAGCTTTAATTAAACTTTAAACTTTAAACGGCAATTTAATGCTACTCTAAGTACTACTCCTAGTATTAGAAATAAAAACACTTTAATTAAATCTCTAAATAAATCTTTCAAATCTCTAATTAACTCTAATTATATCCAAAAAAAAGCCTCGAAACCCTTCCGCCGACTAAGCAAACTAACGCTTTTTTACGCGATAATAAAAACAATAAAACCTTTTAAATTAAATCTTCGATACGATTTAACGTTTATAAGCCCAAATCAACGCCGAAAACGACGCGTATCGCTAGTGCGAATTCGAGCGAAATAAATTGACCTTTCGCAAAAAGTATATTCGCAATAAAAACGATTAAAAACCGAGAAACTCCACTAACGAACTTCGTAGCTTTTACGTATTAAACGCTTTTAATAACAAAAGAAAAAACGATATTCTAAGTATAAAAAAACCCGTTTAAATTAATATTATAAGCTTTAAAATAAATTCTTTAATCTTTAGAAACTTTTCGATTAAAAACGCGTTTTAAAATCTAAAATCAACTTTCGATTTTCCCTTTAAAATACTCGTTCGATTTACTTTCGAAGTATTTATTTCAAATTAAATATTTAATTCTCTTCCAAGTTTCGACGTTAAACTTAAAATACGAAAAAAAAGCTAAACAAAATCTATTATTCTCTTTTTATTCTACGAAAAGAAAAATATCGTAAAATATCAAACTTTTTTTCGATATTATAAAAAACGTTTTTAAAGTCTAACTTTTTATATATAATTTTTACTAATTAAAAATAAATACTATAATAACGCGCTTTAAAATAAATTCGAAAATAAAAAATAAATAGTTTTTTTTATAATCCTTTACTATTAACCTTTTTAAAGTTCGAATATTTTAAATAAATTAAAAGTTTTAAATATACAACTTTATTATATTACTTTAAAAATGCGAAATAAATACTTTCGCGAAACTTTAATATCTTATTTAAAATAATAATAAAAACGAAATAATATCGGAAATTTATAATCAAATGCGCGAATATAAGCGAAATTTATTAATACGTAAAAAAAGCAACTATATATAAACCCTTTTAAATACTATTACGAATTTTTTTATAAAAAAATAATAATATAATAAAACTAATAAAAAATTTTTTCTTATAATAAATATATTCTTATAAGACTTTTAAAAAATTGAATTACAATTTAAAAACCTCTAAAAAATAAAAAAGAATTATTTCGATTACAATACGAAAAAGAAATGCGACGATAAAAATAATAATAAAAACTATAATTCCTTTAAAAAGTTTAAACTTAATAATAAGAAAAATAAAAGTAAACGAGAATTACGTTTTTTTAATTAAAGTTTTAACCTCGATAAACTATTTAATTTTAACTCGAAAAACGGTAATAATAACGACTCAAAAAAAACTTATTAAACTTATAATAAGAAAAAATACTTCTCTAGAGATTTATATTACTCGAAGTATATAAAATAAATTAAAAAAAACTTTAAGAAAATTAAAACTAAAGAAAATTTTTTTAAAGTTAAAAAAAACGAGAAATTAATTAAAGTAATATATAAAAAGGCTTTTAACGTTATAAAAAAACTTTTTCGGACTTTTTTCGATTTAAAAAAAAACGAAATTAAATTTTAAACGTAAATCGATTTAACGAGATATTTATACGTTTTCTTATTTGAAAGCTTTTTAAATAAAGAAATACGGAAACTAAATTAACTACAAAAAAAATAAGAAATATTAACGCAAATAATTATTTTATTAATAATTATATAACGAAAAAAATAATTTTATTTTTAATATTAAATACAATATATTTTTTACGACTTTCGATAATTACGTTTTTTAAATTTTTAATTACTACGATTTAAATTTTATTATTATTAATAATTATAAATAAATTCGTAATTTCAAATAACGCTTTTATAATTACGATAAATCGAATTATAAAATAATATTAAAAAAAGATTAATTTATTAAAAAAAGTATTAATATTTACGATTAATTAACGGGGAAATAAATTTACGTAATAATTTAAAATAATATTAAGATTTTAAATTCCTTCGAATTTATAAAGTTTCTTAAAATCGAATTAAATATCGAAGTTTATATAGTTTTCTTTAAAAAAAGAGAATACGATTATTTAATTAATTACAGAAAATATAAATATTTAAATTTAAAAATAGAATTATTTACTTTTTAAAAATCGAAAATATCAAAAGTTTTTATAATTACTTAAAAGCAAAAAATCACTTTTTCGGAGTATTTTCGAGGTTATAAAAATATTTTCGACGAAAAAGTAACCTTTATTTTTCCCGAATAAAATAAATACAAATATATGATTAAAACAAAAAATCAAATGCTTTACGGGCTTTTATATAACCTTTTAAAATTTCAATTTATAATATTTCGCGATTATATTGCAATTTCTCTTAAAAAAAGGTAAATACGCTTTTTTATTAATTTTACGGGAGTTTTTATACTTTTTATACTTAAAAAAGACGGAAGTTTAAAGTTTTACGTAAATTATAAAAGTCTTAATAAAATAACGATTAAAAATCGATATTTTTTGCCTTTAATTAACGAGACTTTAAACCGCTTTATAAATATTTAAATTTTCATTAAATTAAATTTGAAAAACGTTTATTATTAAATACGAATTCGAGGAAAAAACGTTTAAAAAACAATTTTCCGGATTTATTATAATTACTTTAAATACTAAGTAATATTATTCGAATTAACGAACGTATTAACGATTTTCTAAGCGTATATTAATAGAGCTTTTTCGAGTTTATTAAATTATTTTATTGTAATTTATTTAAATAATATTTTAATTTACTCTCGAAAATTTATTAAATACGAATTGCATGTATTTTAAATAATAAAAAAACTTTACAAATATAAACTTTATATTAAACTTAGTAAATATAAATTTAATAAAAAACAAATAAAGTTTCTTAAGTTTATTATTAATTACGACGAAGTATACTCGAACTCAAAAAAAGTCCGAATAATCGTCGAATAATTTAAACTAATTTCTTTTTAAGAAATTCAAATTTTCTTAAAGTTTACTAACTTTTACCGCCGTTTCGTATACGAGTTTTTTTAGTGTAACTATAAACCTTTTAAAGCTATTTAAAAGTATAAAAAAAACGTAAAATTTAAAGAGTTTATATTCATAATAAAAACTAAAAAAGTTTTAAAAACTTAAAAAATTTTTTTACTAAAGTACTTTTCTTAATCTATTTTGATTTAACGAAAAAAGTTCGTTTAAAAATTAACGCGTCGAAATTTACTATCATAAAAACTTTATTACAATAAAAAAGCCTAAAAAGTAATTCGAAATATTATTAATACCTCGTAATCTTCTTCTCCCGCAAAATTAACGACGCAAAAAAAATTATATAATTTACAATAAAAAACTTCTAATGATTATCGAAAGTTTTAAAAAATAATACTACTACTTTAAAAGTACTAAATATACTATAAAAATAATCACTAATTATAATAACCTCAAATACTAAATAAATACTAAATATTTAAAAAAACGATAAACAAAATAAACTATATATTTTACTTTTTACGACTTTAAAATTATCTACCGAAAAAGCTCGTTAAATCCAATAAATAAATTAAATCGCCAATCGAATTATAATAATAAGTCATTTAAAAAAACCTTTAAAAACTTTTAACTTCTTACTTTTTAAAATAAACTAAAAAAGAAATTTACAATTATAATCCGCGATATTTCGATCGAATTAAAAGTATTTCCGATTATATAACGCTTATTTACGACGTATAAATCGAGTTTAACTTTAATTAATAAATAAAAAAATCTCAATTAAAAAGTCTAAATTAGCAATTTAAAAATAAAGACTAAAAACCTTCGAAATCCCGCTATAAAAATTACGAATAATTATTTATCTATAAATAAAGTTTCTAATATAAAATATAGCGATCAAAACTTTTAATCGTTAATAAATTTAATTAATTATAAATAGTTAATCCTAAAGTTATAAATATATATAATAACGCGTTCGAATATCACATTAATACTTCTTATTAACCCTATTATAAACCTCATTTTACTATCGTAATAAAACGATAAATATAATAAGATAATACGGGCCGATAAAACGCGCAAAAGAAATTCTTAAAAGCAAAAAATCTAACAAATCGATAAACAAAGACTTCTACGCTAAAATAGTAAAGTTTTTATACTTTATAACCCCGTATTTAAAGTCGAAATCGTGAAATTTCATTATAACGACCCTTTAATAAACTATTTCGACGTAAATAAAACGCTAAAACTTATTCGAAGAATTTATTATTAAAAAAAGCTTAAAAACGATATTCGTAATTATATTCGTGAATATAACGTTTATTAGAGAGTTAAAGTTAAGCGTTACGCGCTTTACGGGCTTTTTAATACTTTATCGCAATTTATTAAACTTTAATCGAAAATATTAATAGATTTTATTATAAGACTACCCCTTTATAAAAATTTTAATAGTAACGATTTCGATAATATACTCGTCGTCGTTTATCGTTACTTAAAAATAATTAAATATATCCCTTACTATAAAACTATTAATACTCCCGAGTTAATTATTTTATTATAAAATAAAGTTTTTAGTAATTTCGAGACTTCTAATAATATTATTTCGAATTATAATAACGTCTTTATTTCAAAGTTTTAATTTGCACTTTATTTTTACTTTTTTTGCAAATAACGACTCTTTATAGCGTTTTATCTTTAAATTAACGAGTAAATTAAACACTAAAACTAAATATTTAAATACTATTTACATTATTACTATAACGCTAAAAAAAATAATTAAATAAATAAACTTTTGTTCGCGGAATTTACTTATAATAATTCGAAGTATTAAACGCTTTAAATAACTTTTTTTAAAGTCGTTTACGATTATAACCCACGTTTATTATAAAACTCTAAAAATAAACTTTAAAGGGAAGTACTAATTACGTAATAACGAGTAAAAACTATAAAAAAAGAAAAAAGAGACTTTTAAAAGCTTTAAAATTACGCGTAAAAAAATAAAGAAAAGTATTATAATAAGTATAAACTCGATAAGTATTTCGCGATAAAATTATAAGTTTTATTATCTACGAAAAACATCTAATTAAAATTAAAGAAATTTACTTTTAAATTTATTAGATTATTTTAAATCGAAAAATATATTAATAAAACCATTTATAAATTTAAACTATTTTTTTTATACTCTTAACTTTACTTTGTTTTTTACGTTTCTTTTTTCGAGGAATATATCGCTAATACCGATAAATAGTCGAAAGACTTTTTTATAAGCGTTAATTCGAAATTAATCGATAATAATAACGAGTAAAAATAAAAAGTAGAGATTATTTTAAATTATAAATAAAATGGCCGTAATAAAGACCGTAAATATTTAATTAAATAGAAAAAGTGGTCAAAAGACTATAATATATAATTACTAATTTATTTTAATTTTAAAAACGCGAAAAAATTATTAGATTTTTATGATGAAAACTATAGCTTTAAAAAAGTTCGATTTTTTAAGTATTGTAAAAGCTTTGATTTATTCTTTTCGACGGAAAATTAAATAGTAGAAAAACTAAAATAGAAGCGCGATAAACCTCGAAAATACGCGTAAATTATCCGCTTTTATTTTTATTTTGTTTTTTAATTATATAAATCGATAAAAATTAATTAATTAAAATTTGTTTTATTATATAATAATTTAAAAGTTTTAAATATCTCGCTAGAAAAAGTCTTATAATCGAAAAAACGCCGCAAAATTTATACGCTAAAAATAAAATACTCTAAAAAACGTTAAAGTTTAAATTTCTTTTTTAAATTATTATAATACTTTTGTAGGGATATTATTATTATTCTCTTTTTTTTATCGATAATAAAATATTAAAAAGAATTAATAATAATTAAAGGAATCGGTTTAATATATACCGTAAATCGAAAGGAAGTATTAAAGCCTTTAATAGCGATAATTAATTTTTTTTAAGATTTGAAGCTTTATAATTTTAACGCTAAAAGTATTAAAGATATTAAATTTATGAGCGTTTATTTTTATTTATATAATAATTTTTATATTAACGGCGTAAAAGTTTTTAAAAGATTACTCGAAGTATTAATATATTTCGAGAGTAATAAAGTAAACGGATTTATTTCGGGGGCGTACTATTTATCGAAGACTTTCTTTAAGGAAAACTCTTTTTCGATTTTAATTCGTCGAAAGGAATTAATTAATTTAAATTTAATTTAAAACTTTTTAAATCGAAATTAAAGTAAAAATTTTAAGTTATATTTTTTTAAGAAGGTTTTTACGCAGTTTTTTAAATCACGGAATAGCGTATAAAGCTTATATAAAATCTATATTAATTAGTTATATTTAAGGTATTTCGAGAGTTAAATATATTTTTTTATAAAGGCTTTTTTTATTATTATACTTTTTATAATTTTTTGAATTAGGCTTCGATTTATACTTATATTAAGGGTTTATTATTAGGTGTTTAAAGTAATAGAAATAGTATTTGACTTTAAGTTAAGCGGTATTAATTTCTTTATAAAAACGTTTATTTAAATTGATTTTTTCGGTATTTTTACGCTTTTTACTCGTAATAAAAGTAGAAAGAGTAAATTGGATAAAAATAATCGATATATCGAATAAAAGTTGGAAGATTAAAAGAAGTTTATAAGGTTTAATTACGAAAGTATAAAATGGTTTAGAGAGATTAAATATAAGGAGAGTATTACTCGATTATATAAAAGAGGCTCGAAATTTCGTTTCGCGATTTTAGGGAGTTATATTATATCGGATTAAAAATAAATTACTTCGATTTTAATTAATTAAATGGCGTAAAACGCTCGCGATTACGGTTCGAACGTTAATTAGCCCTTTAATTATGATGCTTTATTAAGAGACGCGATACGGGAGTTATATTATAAGGATTTAAGTTTTATTTAGGAGGTTATTTGTTTTTTTTGAAGTTTAGAAAGTTTTTGCCAAGGTATATAAAGGTTTTAGTGCTACTCCACGTATGAGGGGAATAAATTATTATTTTATCTATTAATTAGCGAGATAATTACTATTATAATTATTATAGGGATATAATAAACTCTTACTCTCGATTTCAATTTACGGGGAAATCTTTTTATTTATATATTCCTACGATATGCTATCGATAAGCCACTAAGGTCGACCTATCGATCTAATGGAAACAGATTAATTAAAGGGTACTTTTATCCCGTACTTATATAACCCGAATTTCATAGAGGACGTAAAAATAATAAAAGCTTATAACGATCGTTATAAAAAGTTAATAAAACTTATAATAGAGATTTAATACCGAGGACAGTATTATAAGGAGGGGGAATTATATCACGTGTAAAATTAAGTGTCCTACTAGCGCAGCCTCTAACTAGCTTATAGTTACTACCCAAGGTTACGCAGCCTCTATAATTTACGTAGAGCTCGCGTAAGTTTACGCGTAGCGTAGGAGGTCTTACGAAGGCTATGCGATTATTATTCTTAGGCTATTATTTTGTATATAAAGACTCTCTAAATCTCTAATAAAAAGACAAAGATTAGTCTAGTACCAATCTAACTTATTATTGCCTTCTTCTATTCTATACTTCATATATAATCACGAATATTATTTTTAAATTCTTTTTAATAATAAATTCTTCGAATAAATTATAAAATTTTATTTATATCGAAAAAATTTATTAAATGATTATTATAATAAAATTTTATAATTTCGATTTTAAATATAAAATTATAAAGTATAAAAACCTTATTATTTTAACATAAAAATCTTTATTTATTAATTTATTAAATTTTTTATCGATTTGTATTATCTTATTATATTTATTATTTTATTACGATAATAAAATGAAATTTATAATAGAATTGATAAAAAGTATTAATATAATATTCGAATATATTATTATATATATTTATAATTAATTAAATCCATTAATAATTAAAAGTTTTAATTATTATACTTCTTATTAAAATTTTTATTTATAAATAAATAATCGTTTATAATTTTTTGAAATAAAATTTCGAAAGTTTATAATTTTTATTTCCAAATTATTAATTTTAGATTTTTTGATCGAAATCTTTTTACTTATTAATTAAAATTAAACTCGATTTATATATCGCAAATAAATATTATATAATTGAAAATATTTTTAATTCGATCGAAATATCACGAGTTATAATTATAAACTTCCTTTTTAATTTATTTTAGAAAATAAGAAATTAAAAGTTTTAAAAAATTTCATTAAATAATTTATTATTATAATTTGATTAATAATTTAATTTATTTATTAGATTTAATAAACTTTTTCGATAAATAATTTTAAAATCGTAAAAAATAAAATATATAATCTATTTTATTTATCGCCCTTTTAAATATTTTATATTCATTTAATATTTGAAATTATTATAATTAATAATTATTTTCATAATATATTTAGTATTTTTAAAGTAATATTATTATTTTTTAAAACTTTTAATAATTATTAAAAATTCTTTATTATAAATTACGTAATTCTTTTCCGTATTATTAATTTTATAAAAAAAGAAAACTACGAAATATTAATAATATTTAGAATTATTCTTTAAACCTTTTTATTATAATAAAATTTATTAATATTACAAAGATATTTACTCGAGTAAATTAAAAATACGTAAGAATCTTAATTTTAATATATTTGTAATTCGTTATATTCTCTAAATAAAAATATAAAATTGAAAAGTTATATCTTCTAATTTTAATTTGTTCTTACGCTAATTCTAATATAATCGAATATTACACGTGATTAATTTATTATACCCATAAAATCCTTATAATAATAAATTTCGATATATTAATTTCCAAATAAATTTTCTTTATTAAATCGAAATAAATTAAGAAAAATACTTTAATAAATTTTTTTTTTAATTCTTTAAAACTTTATTTAATTTTTATCGTAAATATAAATTCTTTATATTTTTAAATAGCCTTGAAAAGCTTATAATTATACTAAAGAATTTGTATATAAAATAATAATAGAAATTAATAAATTCTAAGAAAATTTGAATTTCCTAAAAGAAAATTAATTCAAATTATTCGATAATTATTCGAATTCTTTTTGAATTTAAATATATTCCATCGTAATTAATAATGAATTTAAGAAACTTTATATACTTTTTATTAAATTTATATTTATTGAATTTAATATAAAGTTTATATTTGCGAAATCTTTTTATTATTTAAAATATATA
>FJOG01000008.1:1291892-1314077 GCA_900073065.1 Phialocephala subalpina | reverse complement strand
TTTATTTTTCTAATTATTATTATTCGAATATTATTATTTATTATAAATACAAAATTATCCTTAAGAATAAACTAAATTATAATGATAATATCAAATAATATATTATTACGAAATTAAAATTTAATAATTATAATCAAATTAAAAAGCTTAAATTAAATCTTTTGCAAAAGTTTTCGAGTATTTTCCTTTGAATCGCTCTTATTATTCAAATTCTTAATAAGGAATACTCGAATGGCTATATTATTAATTTAAGGGTATAATTCTAGGAAATCTTATTTGATTTAAACGAGTTATTCGAAATAATTATAACCCGAGATATAAAGAATTTAAATGATTTTAACCACTTTATATTCATAATTATATTCGCAAAAAAATTATTTAAACTTATAAAATTATATTTTACTTTGTAATTTATACGAGATAAAATAATATTTAATTTTTAGAATAAAAAGGAAATCTTTGATAATAATATAAATAGGTTTATTTTGAGTTATTCGAAGGGTTTAATTAAAGTAATTAAATCCAAATATATTATAATTCAATTTATTCACGAATTGGTTTAAGATTTCCTAATAAGAAAATATAATACTTATTGGAAATTACTTGGATTCTCCGAAGATTTCTTAATCAAAGGCTATAAAACGTTAAAATATTATTATTAATTTCAAATTAGTAAAATATAAAATAATTAATTAGTATTTAATAATTTATTTCAAGATATATTATATATATAATAAATACGAGATTTGATAATAATCAAATTCCCATTTTTAGATTATATAATTAATTATATCCTTTATTATTCTAATTAGATATAAGGTTACGAATTATATTAAAATGAATTTATTATTGGCTTTTTATTCTAATATTAAATTGATCTAAATAACTTCTTTAAAATACTTTGGCGATACTAAATAATTTAAGTTTACTCGTTATATATATTTGTCGAGAATAATTTAATTAATTTCGTGCGAATTAATTTAGATTTAAAATTTCATAGAAAACTTAAAAGTAAACGCTATAAGTTTTTAATACTCGCAATTATAGTACTAAAAAACGCAGAAGCCTTTCAAGGATTTCTTAAGGCCTATTCTAATTTTCTAGTAAATAAATACCAAGTTAACTTTTATTTAATTGCGTTTTCTTATAATTATAACTTTTAATACCGGCGCAATAAGACTTTATTACGTTATCTTTTGGATTTCGATTACGAGCCTTTTTTAAGAGGTTACCTCGAAGCAAATAATCCCAGCAAGAAAATTTTCTTAAGTAGCGAAACTAGATATAGTATTATAACGTTATCAAAAGCTCAAAAGTTCCTACCATTACTGCTAAATTATAATATAGACTCGAACTCAAGAAACTATCTCAAGTAAACACTAATATTCTGCGCAAGTACAAATATCGTTACATAACTACTAATTGATTATAGCGCCAAAATCGAACTGCAGGACTCTAAAGGGAGAACCGCTTTGCATTATACGGCTTTGGCAGGCACATATAATGTCGTTAATTGCCTTTTATCCTACATTACGGCACCGCTACAACCATTAAAGTCACTTATCGACATTAAAGACAATAGAGGTCGTATAGCGCTTTCCCTTGCTGCGTCGCGCGGGAACCTGAAAATTGCTTTGGCGATTTTAGAAACTAGAAAAGTCGACCCAAGCTCTACGGATGTTTCGAGTAGCACGCTACTATCAGTCGCTGCTTTCAACGGCCATTTGGAGATCATTAAAGCTCTCCTCTTTACTAGAAAAGTTAAACCAAGTTTCAGAGATCTAAAGAGGCGCATAGCTATCTCATACGCTACTGAGAACGGTCATCTCGGTGTTATTGATTTCTTGATTAAAACTAGCGACGTCAATCCTGATTTGAAAGACGACAGCAGACGAACGCCGCTTTCATATGCAGTTAGGAGGTGTGCAACTAAAGTCGTCGAGCTTCTACTAGGTTTTAGTACGGTAGATCCGGATTCTGTCGATAACAATAAGAAGTCAGCTTTACATCATACAGTCGGTTGCTTAGAAGGGAATCGTGTGGGCAACTTGGAGCAGGTGATTCGCGCCTTACTTAAAACTAAGAAAGTCGATATTCTACGACGTGATTGCAACGGCAAGTCACCGCTAAGCTTAGCTCAGAGAAGGCTAAGTAGCCCAGGTTGGACCCAGCTAGCCAAAACTAGTGATATCCGGAGTGGGTGGATGGCACCGAAACCGGCACCCCCTCCGGATTGAGACCCAAAAACCGTCTAGGTGGTGGTGAAGTTACTAGAAAATTATAATAAGAAGGCAAGTAGGGAGCTAAGTTAGCGTAGTCCAGTATGAAGGGATTCAGGTACTTCAATGATAGATGTAAGTAATCGGTAATCCCTTCTGTTGTCTTCAAAGGCTGTTCTTCGAATACCTCTGAAATGTCTTAGTAGGGACGAGATCTCCGACATTTAGTTATTATTGAAAACGTGAAATACCTTACCACCCATGTATGAGGGCCGTGTAGCACGTCATAGTATTCAATGGTAAGCACTCCGGGACATCCTCACCCAGAGTCCAGCTAGCCAACTAGCTCTCTGCAGCTTTAGAGGCAAGTCTTCTGATGCCCTCTCTAATAGTCTGGTAGATTTTCTGGTGCTTCGTAGAACCGTTCGGGATATGAGAACATGCTAGAAAAGGATTTCCGAATAGCTCTGATTCTCCGTCTGCTTTCCCCATTGATGCAAGTGTATGAGGATTGAATGTTGGTCGGTAAATTTGAAGTTAGAAATAAAACTATTTCTTGTAAACTTGATATAATATCTTGCTTGCGTTAGATGTGGGGTGATGAATTGGCGGCTTTTGGAACCATTGCCTTCTTATCCTGCTTTCCTGACCGAGCTTACGAGCGACGGAAAAGGACGAAATTTACTGCCTCGGGCATCAAATGGTGAGTCAGCCGCGGGGAATAGGTCCGACGAAATGGCGGCAACTCGATTGGATACATAAAGCGTAGAGGCAATCCCTATATTTCCCATCGTTAGATTTATTTCAATAATGGAAATCCCGAACCTGATTGCCTGCTTATATCCTGCAGATAACAATTAACTTGTTTATATCATCGAAATATTATTATTATTTGAATTTCTAATTAATTATTATAATAATATAAATAATTTGCTTTTTAATTATTCTTAGATTTCTTTTCAAAGATTCGATTGGTTAAAAATATATAAGAATAGTTATTAATTATATATAATTTTAATTATAAATATTAAATTATTAATATTTTTATTAATATTTTTATTTAATAAAATTTTATTTTATAATTTTTAATATTAATATTCGAAATTCCTTTTATTTATAATTATAATTATTTATTATTATTATTTTTAATTAATTAATTAAATTAATATTAATTTAATTTATAAAATTTATAAAAATTTTAAATTTTCTTTATTTTCATTTGATGCTGGCGATTCGTGCCTTCCTTTTCTCAGCCATTGGGAGCCGCACCTCGGCCGAGTAGGGCGCAGATTGAGCCGGCCAACCCCTCCCGTCCTCTGTCGTGGTGGCTTTGGCACTGACCACGTTGCACTTGTCTTGTCACCCCCGGTAACAGCCTGCTCAAGCAGATCTTCACCACCAATCAACCAGGGACCATCTCAATCTTTCTTCAGAACTGGGACAAATGTGTGTTCAAAGCAGAATTCCCTAAGGGTCTCGAGGATCGTCACTCTGCATGTGTAGTCCGACTAGAGGCTGAGAATGAGAACCTCAAAACATTCACTACGATTGCCGCTATGCAACAAATCGCTTTGTTCCCGTCCTTGCCGCCAAGCTTCAGCTCATTGTTGCGTAACATGCATGGTGATATCCTGTGCTGATACCCCTCCTGGCAAGGGAGATGACCCTCTCGCCTGAACCATCCTCTTAGCATCCGACCTCTCTCTCACCTTTGTCGCCCTGGACAAAGGCCGACAGTTTCCACTGGTTGTGAATAATACCTTCACTCTTCGTTCCGCTGGCTGATCCTTCAAACATTTAATCACATCAACCAGAAGACTGACATCCTCTCGAGAATCCATACGCTCAAATCCGTCTATCACACAGACAAGTCCAGGCATAGCGAGGGGCAAGAGAGCTTTGAAGATTTCGAGTGCCTTGGGGATGCTCTTGGCGGTTCCATCAAGCTGACGGAATTGATCCTCCGTCAGAGCCTCGGTTGCCTCGAATGTCGGCCAGATGATTTTGATCAACTGGCTGATCAGAGAGTAGAGCATGGCGACAAGCCCAGCCTCCTTCATAGACATGTCTTCCGACTGAAACGTGTATTTGGTCTTGGCAAAGAAGCTGATGCATGGAATCTGGACTTCCTCAGCGATGGCGCTGATGCGTAGTCCGACAAGAGACAGTTCGTCTTGGAATGGCCCGTAGGCCAGGCCTTCGACCCAGAGCAGCCGGGAGTCTTGCGACTCGATCCATCTCTGGATGTCTGTGACGACTTCACCGGGGAGCACTGATCGGGTACGTGGTAGGGCATCTGTGGCGAGACGTTCTTTTCTATCGTCAGTGTAAGGAGCGAGGAGGGGTAAGAACTGCTCCAGTTCATGTCTAGCTGTAGTACTATGAAGGTCTATAGGTGGTCAGTGATATGGGAATCTGGCGAGAGATGGGCTTCGACAAGTGCCTACCTGAGATAGACATGATGCTCCGAGCTCTTGAATGTGATCCTTCGATTGTTAAGTTTCTTGATCTCGGATCCATGAGCTCTGGTCCTGGTCAGAAAAATTTGTCATGCATTCGCAATGGTAGTAACCACCTACCGTGCTGGGCATTAGCGCCAAGAGTCATGAACATTTTTTGGCCAAGGCTAAATTGGTTGGCAAGTTGCCCAAATTTTCTGTCAAGTATTCTTTCTAATTCTTCGTGGAGTTCGCCAACGTTTCTGCCAAGTTCATTGATTCGGGTGTTGGTCTCGATGAAGCCATTTCTTTGGTCTGTGAAAATAACCTGGACCGTTTTATCCGTAATCAGCTTCATCTCGTCGTGGACTCGTTTGACGAGCCCCTTTATGGTGTTAACTCTTTGTTGAACATCCTTGTCGTAGAACTTTGTGTGGAACGATTTCTGAAAGCGGTTCCACGCTGACTGGTACCACTTCATCGCGTAGCATAGAAACGCGAAGACCTCGCGATACAGAGATACCACGTGTCTCTTTATCTCTGTCGTGTTGGAGATTTGCGTACCTCTTTGTACGAAATTGAGATCTTCGCTGATTTCCCCAAGAGCTCGCGAGAAGCCGTCCGCTACTTGCTCATAATTCACAGACGCCTACATTTTGGGTGTTCAGCAACGGATGGGATGGTTGTAAAGGGTCGACTAACCTTGACGATGGATGACACCACCCCAGTGAGGAGACTAGTGTACTTGTCACCATTTGGGATAACGCTGAACAGAAACTTGTGGTTGTCCATGGTCTCGAGGAAGGAGAAGAACTGCGCCTTCGCCTTCCCAAACCCCTTTTCTTTCTTCGTGTCCCACTTCCCCTGAGCTTCATGTACCGTTTCCCATAGGGTCTCAACAGTAGGCGGGCCTCCATCGAGGGTTTTTACGTCCTCGATGTTGAGCTTCAACTTTCTCCAGAGCTCTGCAGCTTCCTTTGCCTGGATCTGGAGGTCCACAGCGTCTGGGTCGCTACGCGTAGATGGCGATAATGAGCGACTGCATGGAGCTTTATGTTGGTGACTTGGAAGACTCACCTTTCCCGAACATCAAATCGCAGCCAGTCTCTCCACACCGTCGCCTGGTTGTCCAGCGCCTGCTCCTCTGCTTCACGAACCACCATAGCCAGCTCAAGTGGGTTGCTGGGCATAGTTTCTGCGACCTGGGCGCTGTATCGCCGCACAATCCCTGTTATCTCAGGACCAAAGTTGTCCCCGCTCATGATGGTCAGAGTCAGGTTAAAGTAGACGCTGGATTGTGAGGGCTTTTCGAAGATGATGGAAACCAACCCATCCAGATGACCGGGCAAGGCTGTGGCTTACAGTGTTGGCGTAGCGGCTATGGTGTGGTAAATTGACGGAAGTATATGGGGTTTGCAGCACATATATCAAGCTATGCAAGTTGGAAGAGTTATTGTATGTAACTACAGTGGGAGGTTGCTTCTAATATACATTGACCACTTGATATGACCAAAAAATATACTCTCCCCTCCCTCCCAAACTCTAAGTTTTCTATGCAGTTCTGCTGGAGCAGGGGTGGAAATACACAGGGGGGTGGGAAGAGTAGCACCACTGAAACCAGGTACTGAAACGAATATGCAGAGTGTCGTTGAGTGTCCATGTGTCCAGGTATGTATGGTTGCACGACTAACCGTACCACTGAAGTGATTTCACACTAAAATTAGCCCCATATTAACAGTGGCACGGTTGCAGTCGGAGGCTTTGCAGCATGCTTATCACTGCTGGCATCTCCCGCTTCTGGAAGTACCATGCAGGAGCTGAAGTGGGATGTGCATCAAAAGGAATGTGGCATCTGCAACAATACGACCACTCAGGAGGTTTGGATAGTCGCTTGTTGGCCACAACCCCTCCCTATGTGCTCTTCAATTGGTCGTGTCGAGTCCCCCGGGCTGAACCGCCTGTCACGACGAGCAACATGCAGAATAATGTGCAGATTGGTGGGTCGGACGAGGTCAGCTTGCGGTACATGCATGGATACTAGCGCATACGGGTGCAGTCGAGGAACGCGTTCTCTCAGCCTTCAGACTTCTTCAGATACTCCTCAGCCTGCTTTATTCTGTCGCTCAAATGCTGTGAGTCTCGATACATCAGCCCTCTGTCTTTAGCAGTGGCTACATGCAAGATGAGCACCGCCGCGGTGGAAATACCGCTTGTTTC
Source organism: Phialocephala subalpina (assembly GCA_900073065.1). Taxonomy (NCBI): domain Eukaryota; kingdom Fungi; phylum Ascomycota; class Leotiomycetes; order Helotiales; family Mollisiaceae; genus Phialocephala; species Phialocephala subalpina. Next base: position 1,307,203 of record FJOG01000008.1, on the reverse strand, counting down.
GCAACTACGTGAAGGAAAGGAGCTCGTGAAAGGTGATGTGCAGTCTCCCAACGATGAGGACAAGCCTATCGGGGAAACTGCCCCTTCTGCACTTCGTCACCTCGAATCTTCCACGACAGCGGCGGTTGGCTTTGAGGCGAATACTACGGATGAATCGACAACAATCCCTAACCTGGAAAACAAAGACTATCCCACTGTGGAACCTGCAGAAGGTCACGAGTCAAAAGTGGATTTTGTGCAGAAAGGGGATATCGATCCTGAAGGCAAGGGAGACACCGCCGAGGAACAGAAGGACGAAAGTCCTCCCGCGACGCTGTACTGCACAATAAACGGACGGCTTCATTCAACGCTCCTCGACTTTGGTGTCACTATTTGCCCAAAATGCAACCAGTGTGTCGCCCAAAGAAGCGCGCTCCAAGACAACAACGAAAAAGAAAAAAAGAAAGATAATGAGAAAAAAAACGAGAAAGAAAATGAAGTCAAGGAGATCATCCATAAGGTTGAGTTCCGAGACTCTGAGAACTGGTTTCTGGCTCGGAAATCCTTGAAAGGACCCTTCGATCTGGAAGAAGCACGAAAAGAGGTGGAGTTTAAACCAGATAAGACGATCGTGACCATTGTCACGGTCTTGACAACCAGCCACCCCGGCGACAGACTCCGAACAGCGACCGAGAAAAAGGCAATCCTGAAAGCTGGAATTTTTGACAACCCACAGGTTGAAGTGACGGTCAGGAGCACGAAGATGACGATCACGTCTGTGGCGTTGGTCAGTGCACTGCAAAAAGTGGTCACTTACTACCCCGGCACGAACCTCCAAGGGAGGAGACTTGAGCTCGTCGAGCCCTTCTCCATCCTAGCGCACCATTTGAAAGAGCTCAAAACTTTCAGGGCGACGTTCGATGAAGCAGAGTCCACGCCAGCAGAGAACAGCGTCTCGACGCATACGCCTCTTGCTCTACGCAAAACCAACTCAGGAAAATGCACCGAGGTAGCCTACAAGCACATCGGGAAGCTTCTTGATCTGCTGAAGAACAACATCTACAAGCACCATCTCGCGGAGGAGCAGGCCCGACATGCACAGGACCCGCCGGTCTGCACCTTCTCCATGCTCTGGCTCTTGTACCGGCCGGGGTCTACTGTCTACGTTGAGTCGGATGGACAGTTGGAGGCTCACGTGGTGCAGGAGATCAATGTGGACGAGTCCGTCTTGTCAAGCCCATTCGGTGACCTCAAGCAATGCACCATCACCCTATGGCATCTGAGCTTTGACGGACGTTATGTCAGGAGAGCAACCACAACTATGGCGATCGCAGCTTTGAGGAAGAGAGGCCAATATCATCTCTCAAAGTCATTCCTGCCGCATTTGCCGACAGGGTTGATGGAGGCAAGATCAGAGATAGGCTCATTAACAACGGTCGCAAATGGTACGAACTTCTTCGAGGGAGGCAGCAGCATTATGTCGGGCGGACTCTGGGACACCCAAAGCGAAGCGCGAGTAGCCAGAATCTCCGTACTCGACTGATAGTGCACTGACAAGTAGCCAGCTTGATACCCGCGTGCTCATCAATGTTGCCTCATACCTAGAACTCCATAATGAGAAAGATGGAATGGAGAAATTCGAGGTTAAAGATCTCGGAAAGAATCTTCCAGCGTGCCCCTGTGAGGGATGTCTCGGGCTGCGTCCTCATCCGCCGAGTGACTTCCCGTGGACGAATTACGACATGATCAACCCCTTGGATGAAAAGAGTCTAGAGCTGCCGGAGGGATACGAAGACCGAGATCATCGATATCTTCTATGCACCCGGCGGCTCATGGGGTTCGTCCTGAAGTCCCGATCCTGGGGTAAGTTCCTCCAGTCCCAGTTCAGTTCCGGACATGTCATTCATTGCATGCACAGAAATTCTTGACGTTGCATGCTGTCAGCCTCCGAAAATAAATACGAAGGCAATAGACACTCTGGTCATGCCTCCTGAGAGGAAGAGAATGATCAAGGCCATAGTGCAAAAATACACCGATCCTAGGTTCACCCCTGGCAAAACAACTCAGCCTTGGGGTGCAGACTTCATTGAGAACAAAGGCGAGGGGCAGATTTTCCTTCTCCATGGTAGTCCTGGAGTTGGCAAAACTTATGTATGTGTTGCCACTGTGAAGACCCTCTACTTGGCAAAAGCTAACGTTCGCCTAGACAGCCGGCAAGTTTCTTCTCAGGCGTTTTGGCGTCGCCCTTTGTTTATGCTAACTGGAAGCAGAATGTATCTCCGAGCTGATTGGCCGGCCACTTCTCTCTCTGACCTGTGCAGACTTTGGAACCGACGAGATACAGATGGAAAAGCAGTTCTTGAAGTGGTTTAAACTCGCCGAGTCCTGGGGCGCCGTCATGCTGCTCGACGAAGCCGATGTCTGGCTGGAACGACGGATGATCTCAGACCTGAAGCGGAACAGCATGGTTGCGGGTATTTATTCCCACCTTAAGACCTCGAAAGACATGGCTGACGCAGATAGTCTTCCTCCGCTGCATGGAGTATTACCGCGGCATCCTCTTCCTAACAACCAATCGCGTGGGGACCTTCGACGACGCCTTCGTCTCCCGAATCCACGTTGTCATTCACTACGAAGATCTGGGCGAGGACCAGCGCCGGCAGATCTGGAAGCAGTTCTTCGACAAGCTGGAGAGGGAGCGGAAAGATAGTATCTTCATCGATTCTCGGGCAAAGCGCTACGTGTTGGATGACTCTGAGATGAAGAAGATCGCATGGAACGGCCGGGAGATTCGTAATGGTGAGTGTTCCGTCTCTCTTGCGCGACATTTGAGGTGCTGACATACTGGCAACCTACAGCTTTCCAAACCGCCGTTGCTCTCGCCGAGTACCGCTTCCATTTCGAAGGTGGCAAGGACGAGAGTGACATGGCCGTCCTTGATAAGATGGATTTCGAACAGGTGTGTCAGATGTCGGTGGACTTCAAGACGTACATGAAGGATGTGCATGGGGCGGATGAAAATGAGAGAGCGATGAAGGATAGAATTAGGGCAGGATAGGTGTCAAGCCAGCCAGCGGTTGGCTGTATCGGGAGTATCACCTCAGTTTACTTGAGGAATGAGGGGCAGATCGTCGAAGTGCTTTGACCGACAGCGAGGAGCACTGGCAGCAGGTTTGCTACTTGCAACTCGGGCGGACTGAAGTTTGATCATGGTGTTGTAATCGGAGGCGCAGCAATTCAATATCTAACCATAAAAAGCCTTGGCTTTGTCACTTCGCCTCAGTTCTTACGTGTTTGGTGTCCGCAGTAATTTTCACGTTTGCCACACCAGAGTGGCTGTCGCTCAATTTCATAGAGCTGAGTAAGATTCTCAATTGATCTTCAGCAGTGAAAGGGAGTGGCACTGAACCACCTCTTGCTAGTTGTTAGCTCAGTGGGAAGGGGGGCCCAGCCTTGCGGACGTCTTGGAAAATCTGATATTGCTGTGTTGCATTTGAAGGTGGTAGCTACAATCTGTGGTTCCGAGGCATGTAGAGTGATAATATTTCTCCCTGATCTGTCTTCCAGAAGCCGTACGAACCAAGTGAATATATCTTAAATACTGAGTATAACCTGCCCCTGCCTGCTACGGGTTGATTCCACTATGAAACATAACGATCTCGCGAACAAAGACGAAAGCATGTTTCGTCTGAAAAGTCTTACGCCACCGCGGCCTACTCGTTACCCGACGCAGTACCATTTTGTACTGGAGCAGGCTTGGGCTGCTTTGGTTCTTTCATCTCAACTCTCCACTTTCTCGCCAGCTCGCGACGTCCTCCCCATGTGTGTGTCCGTACATCCGCGCGGTGCACAGCTGTCTCGTACAGATGTATTCTTGGTCGGCGTTGTTGTTAAAAAAGAGGAAAATAAAGACAGGATTCCTACTTATACCACAGAATATGCAGGTAACAACGCTATTACCGTGAGCATTAAGGGTTCGCTGTATTATATAGTCTTCACCTCGATTAATACAAAGAGGAACTAGTAAATGGCCCGGCGCAAAGTAATAAGTGATAAATAAACTTGAGATACAAGCCGTCGTCATAATAAGTTATTCTAAGTGTTTGGTGCCTCGGTAGCACGTTAGCCTTATGCGGTTAATTAAGGCAAAAAGTTATTCCGATTCTAGTAGAATCATGGCTTTCATTTTCCAACGTTTAACGAGCTCGTATTACACGTAATTCTACTCCCTTCCGATCTAAGACGACGTTTTTAACTTATTATTTTGAAATACAAATTCTTAATCGTTTTTTGCCTTTTTATAATGCTATATAAGCTCCTTGGCATTAGTAGGTCCTTAATTATATTTCTTTAAAACCTCGAGACTAATAATATTAAGAAGGAGTATACTATAAAGAAGTTTCTTAATGTGACGTGGCTTTTAATAGGAGATATTATTCGCGATTATTAAGCTGAAAAATTCGATATATCAAAAGATATCGAAAAAGTTATAAGGAAGTTCTAACAAAAGTTCAAATCCGATTTAAATAAAAATACTTCTTTTTATATAATTTTTCTAGTATTTAAACGTTAATATAATTAATTGCTATTTTTGTAGATTCTGAACTTCTTACTATTTATCGTTACTTCCATATTTTGGATTATCCCATGGAAATAATATTATTCATCGAGGCTTGTATTAACTTGAACTCTATAGGGCTATTTAGCGATTAGGGGTTTAAAGCGCCGGAATTATTACAAACCAAGCAAGGTATATACTATGGCAAGGCAGAATGGCAGGGCGGTATATCACGTGGTCTAGTAAGGATATATTAGGAGATCTGGCATCTTTATATTCTTAGTTCTTTAGGTAACTTTCTACGTAATTCGCAAATACTAAAATTAATTCTAAGAAGTTTACTTCTTTATAATACTAATGAATTAATCCCGTGTAACCTATAAATACTAATTAGCCTGAGAAATAAAAAGAAAATATATAAATAAAAATATTAAATATATAATTTATTTAAGTTTAATTTATACGACGTAAATATTAATAATATGAAATTAAATAAAATATAATTATTTCCTTTTTTTTCCTTTTTAAGATTTTAATCCTAATCTCGATTAATTTTAAATTTCAATTCAAGATTTCGGGATTTTAATTCTAAATAATTAATTTTTATTTTATTAGAAATATTTTCTAGTAAAATATAACGTATTTCTTATATTCTTCGTATTTTAAATCCGAGGTTTAAAATTTGGAAAATTATATTATACTCGAATAAGAATATTAACCTTAGTAATTATATCCCTATATTACGACTCACATGATCTAGTGGACTATAGGCTTAGTAAGCGAGTAAGCTCGCCTATAGTAGACCCTAGGATCATGGGGATACGGGGCTTAGTAATCACGTGATAAAATCTAAAACGGATAGAGTTTAAGAAAGTTGGGGACTCTACTCTTTGGAGACTCCAATAAGCAAAAAAGTTTTATATAAGTAAATAAGTTTCTTTAAATAAGAGCTTCGTATTCAACTTAAATATAATATTTTAATATTATATTTAATAATAAAATTTGAATATTATTTTTTATTAGAATTATTTAATTTTTATTATATACAAACTACTTTATAGTTAGTTAAACGAGCTAATCGTTACACTTTGAGCATTAATTTTTATAATACTAATTAAGTATTTTATTATATTTATTATTTCGATATTATTTAAAAATATTTTAAAAGTTATTTTATTCGAATTTATCGTAAAAATATCGAAGAAAATCAAGAGCCGAGAATTGGATACTTTCGATAGTACGAAAAACAAATTACGAGTATATTTAATATAATGCGTATTTTATATTAAATTTAACGAGAATATATTCCGTATAAAGGACAAATAAGTTTTTTAATATATAAAATATTTAATTGGAATAATATTCGATTAAATCGAGATTAATTAATAGGATTACTTTAATTGCGAAGGAATAATATCGAAATAAAACCTTTTGATTAAAGAGATTTTCGGTACGTTTAAAGGATTCAAAGAGAAGATTACTAAAGTATTTAAGAATATAAACGAAAAGAAAATCGCAAACGCAAATTATTTAATTTGCGTTAAATCGAAATAATATTAATTTACGCAATAGAATTTCAATAGTATATAAATAGAATCACGGGTTAAAAAGAAAACGCTTTTATAGTTTAGTTTTATAAAGGGCTAAAGAACGTAATAAAAAATAAACTAATATATCGCGATAAATACAATTCGATATAAATAATAATAAACGATATTATTTACTTCGATAATAAATTATACGAACGAGCGCTTAAAAAGAGAGGGTATTACTCTAACAAATTTAAAAGAAGTAATAATAAAAACAAAAAGAACTTTGGTTTTTAAAGTTATTATAATTCTTTAATAGAAATTAATATTACTTTTAAAAAGAAGAAAAAATAATTCTTGAAAAACGAAATAAATTAACGTTACGAAAAGAAATTATATTTCGAATATAGCCTCTTAAAATATATAATTAGCTCGTATAATAAGAAATAGTTATAAAACGAACGATTAAAAAAGCAAATTAATACGATTAAACGTAAAAGTTATAACGAATTTTACTAAGTATATACGATAATTAAACGAGTTTTATATATAAATAAGGAATTAAACGAACGATAAATTAATACTTAAAACGATTAATTTAAATTGGAAAACGATTTAAGAATATTTCGATTAATTTTTAAAGAAAACTTTTAAAGGTTTTAAATGGAATAAATAGGAAACTTTATTAGACGAGTAATAAGCTTAAAATTCCCTAGGGATAATTAATAATAAAGGATTAATAGCGTGATAAATAATATAAACGATTTAATAAAAGGATTTAATAAGATTTAAATTTTAATTAATTGCTATCGAATTTTCCATAAAGACTTCGAATTAAAAAACGAAAAGTTATTTAAGTATATTAATTGGGAATTATAAGGGCTTTTTATAATACTCGACTTTTAATTAGAATATTATTTACGGGTTAAATAAGAATAATATATTTATTAATGGGAAGATAATTTTATAATTTGTACTCGTGAATAATAGAACTTAGATAAAGGAGTTCGATACGTCGAACTTTAATCGGACGTAAGAAAATTAAAATACGATTAGATATACGAAATTATATACTAAAATTATCGAAGGATTTGTTGGAACGTCCGGGGTTCATCATCAAACACTAAGATCTTAGTCTAGTGTTAATGAATACATTCTTTGTTCTGTTTTTTATTTGTTTGCCCTTTTCTAGAAGGGGCACCTAACTACTTATATAATTAAGGAAATGAGATACTAAGACAATAGTTGCTAGGGTAATAGAGGTCAAAGCTCCACCCCTCTATCCACCCTTGAATCCGCCCCTCCATCCCATCGTTAAACGATTACCTGATTATACCGATAGGATTAGATGGAGATAGCGCGATAATATTAGTTGCTATATATAATAATTACTTATATTAGACGATACTCTTTTTATACTCGATTACTAATTAGTAATAAAACGATACTACGAGGTAATCGCGGAAAGTGCGAATCGAAGAATATAATAAAATACCGAGGATAACTTTATATATTACGAGGAAACTTTCGAGAGAATAATATAATTATTACTTGGTATAAGACGTGTATTTCGGCTTATTTACGCTAACGGATTAAACTACTAATAGAAGGATATACTCAATAAATAATAATATAAAAAAGTATATATTATTAGAAGAAACGCCAAGCAATTATTTATTATAATATAAATAAGTATATATAAAATCAAAGTAATAATCGATTCGAGAGTAATAAGTAGTTATACGTCAAAATAATTAGTACTAAAGAAGGAATAGGTAATAATAATCAAATCGCAATTATATTTTATTATTATAATTAATGGGAACTTTTTGAGTTTCGAATAAATTAATATGGAAATAATATCGCAGATTATAATTATGCGACGAGGATATACTAAGAAAATAAACTTCGATATAACCGATATTAATTACTTATTTATACTCGGTATACTATAAATTAAATAATATAATTCGATTATTAATTGGATTAAAAAAACGTTTATATTTGATAAATATTAGACTTGTAAAATCTCGTATATTGAAATAAAAACGAGTAATTAAAGAGAAGTTTACATTACTTTTTTAAGAGAATTAAAATATTATACTTAGGATTTACTATTGAAGTAAATATTAATAGAATATTACGAGTTTTTGAATTTCTTTAGAAACGAGAAAAAGATTAAAATACTCCTTAAATATAAGTAATGGGATTACGAGATACTTTTATAAGACGAAAAGGAACTATTATATTTACTTATTTATTAAATATTGGTAAACGATTTAAAGACGCTTAAAGAATATATTAACGAGAATTTAATTAAAGGATTTATATAATTATCGATTTCGCTAGTAAATAACCCAATATTATTTATATTAAAGAAAAATAAAACGAAATAATTATATATCGATTATCGAAAAATTAACGAGATTATAATTAAAAATCGATACTTTTTACTATTAATTAATGAATTACGCGATAAATTTTAAGGAATCGAAATCTTTATTAAATTGGATTTACGTGGGATTTATAATTTGATTCGAATAAAAGAAAAAAAAGAATAAAAAATAGTATTTAAAATAAGATATAAATATTACGAATATTTAATTATATTCTTTGGATTGATTAACGTATTAATTACGTATATACGTATAATAAATATTATTTTGCGATTATTTTTAAATATTATAATTATTTATTATTTGGACGATATTTTAATATATTTTAAAACGTTCGCTTAATATATCGACGATATTAGAATAATATTTATTATATTAAAAAATGCGAATTTAATTTATAAATTTAAGAAATACGAATTCTATATAAAAAAAACGAATTTTTTAAATTATATAATTTTAATCGAAGGTTTATCAATAAATTCTACGAAAGTATTAATAGTATTTAATTAATAAGTATTTAAAATAATTAAAAATATATAGTTTTTTTTAGGATTTGCGAATTTTTATTAACGTTTCGTATAAAAATATTTTACGATAATAATCCCTTTGATGGAATTAATAAAAAAAGATTAAATATTTGAATAAATAAATAAAGTTTAATAAGTTTTTAATTAGTTCAAATAATACTTTATAAAAGTATTATTCTTTTTTACGTTCGATTTAAATAAATATATTATCGTCGAAATAAACGTATTAAACTTTACAATTAATATAATATTTAATTAGTCTAATAAACAAAACAAATAATAGTTAATTATATATTATTCTCGCAAAATATTATTAGTAAAATTAAACTACGAAATTTACGATAAAAAATTACTTATAATTATAAAAATATTTCGAATATAAAAAGTTTATTTAAAGGGATCGAAATATTAATTATAAAAACTTAATATTTTTCATTATAACGAAAGAATTTAATCGAAGATAAATATATTAGATCGAAACGTTAATTACGTATAATTTCAAGATTTTATATATTAAAAGATTAGAAAATAATAAAGCGGATACTTTTAATCGGAAATCGGAATATTAAAATAATATTAAATTATTTTTATACGCGATATTTAAAGAAATTAAAAGCGGTTTAATATTTAATAAAATAATAATTATTATTATTTCGAGGCTAATTAATACGATGCTTATTAATAGTTTTAAAGGAAATTATAATAAGGATTCCGTCGTAAAAATAACTTTATAATATTTAATAGGATTTTTCATAAATAAGTTTAAAATATTATAATTCCAAGGGAAATTTTACGTTCTTAAGAATTTTTAATTAGAATTCATTAAAACGTAATATAAACTTTTAATTTATAAATACTAAAGAATTACGAAGATTATAAAACGAATTTCTTGGAACTTTTATATTCTAAGATTCAAAAAGAAAACTATTAAAGTTATTAGTAAATACGATATATATATTCGAAATAAAATCGCGAAATATATTCCTTATAATAATATACGATCGTTAAATATACTTTTAAGTACTTAAAAGTCTATTACTTAAAACTTCGTAATAAAATTATTATTTTTTAAAAGAATTAATATCGAATATTAAATATAATATTATTTTCGTAATTATAAATAAACTTACAAAGTATATATATATAATTTTATACTTCGAAATATATATAATAAAAGATTTAATTTATATATTCTTACGAATTATAATAACTAATTATAAAGTATTAAACGAAATTATTTCGGATCGAAATAAATTTTTTACTTCGAAATTCTAAATTACTTTAATCGTACTATTAAAAATTAAATAAAAGCTTTTAATAACTTTTTATTTCTAAACAAATAAATAAATAGAATAATTAAATCAAATAATAAAAATATATTTCTATTATTATATTAATTATCAATAAAACAATTAAATAAAATTCTTATTATTAATATAATTCTTATATAATAATATAATAATAGAAAATACGAAAATCTTGCCTTTTTACGCTAATTATAAATATAAACTTAAAGTATATTAAATATTATACTTAATAAAATCGAAAGTATAAAACGCTAAAATTTAAATCAATAAATTAAAGTTTTTACGCGAAAAACTAATAAAAAATATATAATTTATAATTATTAAATTAACTTTATATTATAATAAATACCGTAATATAAAACCTATACTTAAAAAGAAAAATAAAGTTTATTTAATTCGCCGAAATATTAAAACGAAATAATTAAACGATAAATTAAATTATAAGAAAATTAGATTATATAAAATTAAAAAGATCAAAAATCTAATTAATTACGAATTCGCTTTATTTAATAATATAAATATATATTCGGTATTTTATATATTCCTCTTCGAATTAATACTATTAAAAGCATTGCGAGCTCTAAAGGTTAAAATCGCATTAATTAATTCGAACGCCGAATATAATATAGAAAACATTTTAAATTACCAATATATTAAAAAGTAAATTATATATTTAATTAAATAGTAAAAATACTTATATTCGGAGAATATATAGGAATCCAAATAGAACTTTAATTATTACGAGAAGTTTAAAGCGTTCCACCGTTAAAACCCGGGTTTACTTATAATAAAAGGTTAATTATCTCGAGTTCGAAAACGTCCAACTCGAAAGTAGGGAACTAAGAAGTAAAAAGATCCGGCGCGAGATCCGAAGGAAGTTCAAGAGTAACCATAGGAGCTCTCTTAAATCGAGGATTACAAAAGAAACGATATACGGGCCTACGAATTACCATTTCTAAGTAACTCGCGGAATCGTATAATCGTTTCGAACGAATATACTCGAAATAGCGCGGCGATTCAAATTTGTTAAAAAAGTATTAGCGAGCGTAATTCTTATAATAGGAATACGTTTAGATCGAACGCCTCGATTTTTCGATACGTAAAGCGAGCGTTAGCCTCTTTTTTCTTTTCTTATATACAATGGGCGATATAATAAAAAATAATAAAAAGGAAGGAAAATTGCAATTTAAAGATAATGATTATTTATTCTAATTTAAGTATCGGGATTATATTAGCCGGAAAAGGGATAATATTACGACTTATATAATTTAGTGGATTATAGGCTTAGTAAGCGAGTAAGCTCGCCTATAGTAGACCCTAGGATTATAGGGATACGAGGCTTAATAATTACGTAATAAAGTTTAGAACGGATAAAATTTAAGAAGGTTAGGGATTCTACTCTTTAAGGACTCTAATTATCACGTATAGGATTGGGTATTTTACTAGTATAGCCTTTGGCTGGTTTATAACCATTACCCAAGGTTACGTAACTTTTATAACCTACGTAAAACTCGCGTAAACTTACGCGTAGCGTAGGAAGTTTTACGAGGATTATATGGTTATTATTCTTAGGCTATTATTCTATATATAAAGGCTTTTTAAATCTCTAGTAAAAAGACAAAAATTAGTTTAATATTAATTTGATTTATTATTACCTCTTTTTATTTTATATTTCACATTTTAATCTTTTTATTTTAAGGGTTAAAAGTTCGATAATAACGCGCACAAAACTATAACTACTAATAATAATAATAAATAAAGGGGTTTTACGGATTTTCTTTTTATAAGTAATAACGTTTTTCGCTTCCAAGTTTAGTAACTCTCTTAAAGCTTTAAAGGAAACGGCGAATTTCTTATCTTTAGAATTTTAAATAATAACGCAAAAACCGCTACTAATAATCCTTAATAAATTGCTAAAAGCTTTAATTAAACTTTAAACTTTAAATAGTAATCTAATGCTATTCCAAGTATTACTCTTAATATTAAAAACAAAAACACTCTAATTAAATCTCTAAGTAAATCTTTCAAATTTTTAATTAATTCTAATTATATTTAAAAAAAGCTTTAAAACTTTTCCGTCGACTAAATAAATTAACGCTTTCTTACGCGATAATAAGAATAATAAAACCTTTTAAACTAAGTCCTTAATACGGTTTAGCGTTTATAAGCCCAAATTAACGCCAAAAACAACGCGTATTACCAGCGTAAATTCGAGTAAAGTAAATTAACCCCTCGTAAAAAATATATTTATAATAAAAACGATTAAAAGCCAAGAAATTCCACTAATAAATTTCGCGGTTTTTTACGCGTTAAATGCTTTTAATAACGAGAAAAAAGATAATATTTTAAGTATAAAAAAACTTATTTAAAATAATATTATAAACTTTAAAATAAATTTTTTTAACCTCTAAAAACTTTTCGATTAAAAACGCGTTTTAAAACTTAAAATTAATTTTTAACCTTTTCCTTAGAATATTTATTCGATTTACTTTCGAAGTATTTATTTCGAACTAAATATTTAACCTTCTTTTAAATTTCGATATTAAATTTAAAATACGAAGAAAAAACTAAATAAAGTTTATTATTTTCCTTTTATTCTACGAAAAGAAAAATATTATAAAATATTAAACTTTTTTTAATATTATAAAAAACGTTTTTAAAATTTAATTTTTTATATATAACTTTTATTAATTAAAAGTAAATATTATAGTAATATATTTTAAAATAAACTCGAAAATAAAAAATAAATAATTTCTTTTATAATCCTTTATTATTAACCCTTTTAAAATTCAAATATTTTAAATAAATTAAAAATTTTAAATATACGATTTTATTATATTATTTTAAAAACGCGAAACGAATATTTTTGCGAAATTTTAATATTTTATTTAAAATAATAATAAAAACGAAATAATATCGGAAATTTATAATTATATACGCAAATATAAATAAGATTTATTAGTACGTAAGAAAAGTAATCGCGTATAAACTCTCTTAAACGCTATTACGAACTTTTTTACGAAAAGATAATAATATAATAAAACTAATAAGATTTTTCTTTTTATAATAAATATATTTTTACGGGATTTTTAAAAAATTAAATTATAATTTAAAAACTTTTAGAAAATAAAAAAAAGTTATTTCGATTATAATATAAAAAAGAAGTAAAACGATAAAAATAATAATAAAAACTATAATTCCTTTAAGAAATTTAGATTTAATAATAAAAAAGATAAAAATAAACGGGAGTTACGTTTTTTTAATTAGAGTTTTAACTTTAGTAAATTATTTAATTTTAATTCGAAAAATAATAATAATAATAACTCGAAAAAAACTTATTAGATTTATAATAAGAAAGGATATTTCTCCGGAGATTTATATTATTCGAAGTACGTAAAATAAACTAAAAAAAACCCTAAGAAAGTTAAAGCTAAAAAAATTTCTTTAGGGTTAAAAAAAGTAAGAAATCAATTAAAGTAATATACAAAAAAGCTTTTAACGCTATAAAAAAGCTTTTTCGGATTTTTTTTAACTCGAGAAAAAACGAAGTCAAATTTTAAACGTGAATCGATTTAACGAGATATTTATACGTTTTTTTATTTGAAAACTTTTTAAATAAAGAAATACAAAGGCCGAATTAATTATAAAAGAAATAGGAAATACTAGCGTAAATAATTATTTTATTAATAATTATATAGCGGAAAAGAATAATTTTATTTTTAATATTAAATATAATATATTTTTTGCGATTTTCGATAATTATATTTTTTAGGTTTTTAATTATTACGATTTAAACTTTATTATTACTAATAATCGTAAATAAACCCGTGATTTTAAGTAGCGCTTTTATAGTTACGATAAATCGAATTATAAAATGATATTAAAAAGAAATTAATTTATTAAAAAAAGTATTAGTATTTACGATTAATTAACGAGGAAATAAGTTTACGCGGTAATTTGGGATAATATTAAGATTTTAAACTCCTTCGAATTTATAAAGCTTTTTAAAACCAAGTTAAATATCGAAGTTTATATAATTTTCTTTAAGAAAAGAGAATACGATTATTTAATTAATTACAAAAAGTATAAATACTTAAATTCAAAAGTAAAATTATTTACTTTTTAAAAGTCGGAAATATCAAGGGTTTTTATAACTACTTAAAAGCAAGAAATTATTTTATTAGAGTATCTTTAGAGTTATAAAGATATTTTCGACAAAAAAGTAATTTTTATTTTTCCCGAATAAAGTAAATACGAGTATACGATTAAAATAAAAGGTCAAATATTTTACGGGCTTTTATATAACTTTTTAAAACTTTAATTCGTAGTATTTCGCGATTATATTATAATTTTTTTTTAAGAAAGAATAAATATACTTTTTTATTAGTTTTATAAGAGCCTTTATATTCTTCGTATTTAAAAAAAATAAAGGTTTAAAACTTTACGTGGATTATAAAAGTCTTAATAAAATAATAATTAAAAATCGATATTTTTTACTTTTTATTAACAAGATTTTAAATCGCTTTATAAGCGCTTTAATTTTCATTAAATTAAATTTAAAGGATATTTATTATTAAATACGTATTCGGGGGAAAAATATTTAGAAAATAATTTTTTAGATTCGTTATAATTACTTTAAATACTAAGTAATATTATTCGGATTAATAAACGCATTAATAACTTTTTAAGTATATATTAACGGAGTTTTTTCGGGTTTATTAGATAATTTTATTATCGTTTATTTAAATAATATTTTAATTTATTCTCGAGATTTTATTAAGTATAAATCGTATATATTTTAAGTAATAAAAAAACTTTATAAATATAAACTTTATATTAAATTTAATAAATATAAATTTAATAAGAATTAAATAAAGTTTCTTAGGTTTATTATTAGTTGCGACGGAATATATTTAAACTCAGAAAAAATTCAAATAATTATCGAATAATTTAAATCGATTTTTTTTCGAGAAATTTAAATTTTTTTAAAGTTTATTAATTTTTATCGTTATTTC
>FJOG01000008.1:1168990-1284806 GCA_900073065.1 Phialocephala subalpina | reverse complement strand
ATTAACGAATAATATTTAAATTAATTATATTTAATTTCTTTAATTTTTATTATTTTATATATAATAAAAAGTAATTATTAATATTTTTGTTTTATTTTATTATTATTTATAAAAATAATATTATAAGAAATTAAAAAGATTTTTTATTTAGAATTAAAAAATAATAATAATTCGAAATAATAAATAATTTATTTTCAAAAAATAATATTATTATTATATAAAAATAATAAAAATAATTTATAAGACTTTAATAACCCGAGAAACTAAAAAGAAATTTAAAGGGAAATTAATTAAAATATTAATTTTTAGATTTTAAATTTATTTCTAAGGAAAAAATATTATAAAATTAAATTTTATTTTTGAAATATTATTAATAATTTAACGATTTGATATTAGAATTACTATAAATTATTCCGATCTAATACTGGAGTTACTATAAGCTATTGAGATAGCCCAATTCTCTATAGTTTATGGTCGTATATGGAGGACAAGGGGACTATTTAAATTTATATACCACGTTTTGTACGAGGAAGCCAACTAGGCAGCTGATTTGCTCACTTATCTAGCCACTAACCTAGGCTTGGTTAGCGCAGACGGTAACAGCTGCAGCGTCGTCCCGTTCCGGTTCAAGACTTCCGAAAATCTCTTCTCTCATCCACCCGGCCTCGAACCCTGCCTGCCTTCACAAACGTGCAACTTCCAGACATACCAATGGTGCCTACTCCTCCTCAATATCATCATGCATCTCTTCACGGTTCTGCTAGAAGGACGCTGCAAAATAAAGGCGTTTATAATAAGCTTAAACCATATGTTACTGCTCCTTGCGTTTTCTGCCTCAACTTTCGACTCAGTATCATATACTCAGGATCTCTTGAGCTTTTCCCCTACACTCTCGAATGACCTTCGCGACCTTACCCATTTGATATGCTAAGACTTCTTAATCCCTTTTCACCCCGACCCTCCCCATTTTCCTCAGTCCGAACGCCCCAATCAAGCATGCAAGTCCCATCCACGAAAACTGTGCCCAAAAACCTGCCCGATACCCCGCTAACAATTCCTCTGCTCGCCCTTTCCCTTGATCCACCTTGCTATTCGTCACAGCAGCTGCAACAACTGCTATGACCGTTAATCCAAGACTCGTACCAAACTGCGCCACTGTACTGAACACGGCGCCTGCCAACGCTTGCGTGTGTGACGGAAACTCCTCTGACACAGCCAGCAGACCGATGGTGAACATGATGTCACATGCCACCGGCGCGAGGAGCTGTGCCGGGAAGGCGGCATACCAGTACGGCCAATGCGGCGAGATGAGCGCCATAAGGAGTGGGGCACCAGTACTGAGACAAAGACATGCCAGGACAAGCCTGTATGGATTTGTTCGGTGGACGATAAGGCCGGTGGTGAGCTGAACGAAAAAGGCAACTAGAAGAGACGGCAGAATGCGCGTGGATGCTCCAAGAGCGGAAGTTTGTTGAACGTTTTGGAAGCTGAACGACGGTTATTCTCAGATGAGGATTTAGGGGAAGGGAAAAACGTGGATTGGGTCATACAAGAGCGAACAGAAGAGTTCCATTGCATTAGTGACAGCATTCGAGAACAGGATTGCGAAGCAAACGCTTGTGAAAACTGTGTTTCGCCAGAATGAGTTGGGGATAAGTGCAGGGAGGTTAAATCGTTCGCGGCGATTTTCCCATAGGATGAAAGCCGGGATTAGAGCAATGCTGAGCACCAATAAGACGATATTCGGGGGCTGGCGAATGTTTGTGATTGTACTTGTCAATGTCCTGCAGGATAGTCAATATAATAAGGCAGCGATACATATTCGGGAAACAGATACTAACGCAAGGATATAAGAGAATACTCCCAAGGATGTAGATGCCATTACTGCCCCAACCCAGTCAATCTCCTTCCTGATCCTGACGAGAACGGACCTCTCAATCACAGCATCACGCGGCAAGACCCATAAACTGAGTATAAAGAACGCCAGCGACAGACTTCCAGACAGGTAATACGAAAGGCGCCAGCCCACCGTGTCGACGATGACACCTTCAAGTACCATACCCAAGGAAAAGCCAATCGGCTGGACGAAACCTAGACACGAGAACCCAATATTGCGTTTCCGGCCGCTGGGAACTGAGTTTGCGACGATGGCAACAGAAGTAGGTAGACATAGCGAAACTGCAATCCCTTGCATCGCGCGGAACATGATCAATTCGATACCTGTGCGAGCAAAACCACAGGCCAGGATGAACACGCTGACGAGGAAGCAGCCTGCCAGATTGATGCGCCGAGTGCCAATTACGTCCGCAACAGAGCCAGCGACGAGGAGACAGGAACTACTCGTCAAGCTGCTTGTAATTAGGACTGCAGTAAGTCGTTGCATGGAAAAAAGAGACGTACAAGTATACCGCGGACGGCCATATTAAGAGGCCATCTGGGAGGGAGAGATCTGATGCTATTCGTGGCAAGCCGATTGTGATGAACCCATTGGATAAACTGGCCAGGAAATTGACGCCTGTGAGCGCTGTAATAATAATTATAATGCGTCCTTTTTTGAGACCTCCATCTTCTACATCGAGAGGCACTCGTGAGGAATTATCCGAGACAATACAAGGCGGGTTAAGTAGAGGGGTTGGTGATGGGTCTTTGCGGCTGGTATCTATAGGCTCAATTGAGATGACAGTTAGCAGCTCCGACATGATAGTCTTGGGATTTGGAGAAGGAAAAGGAATTATGAACAGAAAGTTTATTTGTACCTTCTGAGACTCTTTCATTTGTAGGTTGTAGGCGGGGTCGTCATTCCTCGTTCACAGGGCGTCAGCATTACTCCACTAGCTCCGGAGACGGGATAGCTTACCGTTCCCGGGCCCCGTCAGCCTTTCACCGCGTTTATATTATTACCTGAGATACTCACCAATACTGGAGATGCCTCAAGTCAAATGTATAGCAAAGCTCATACTAAACACATTTTGAAAATTTATACACCATTTTCTTGTGTGAGGAAGATAATCGGGCAGCTGATTTTCTCGCTTAGAATGTCAGCTAGTCTAAATTTAGTTAGCGCAAACGGCAAGACCATCTTCGCCGTCGTCCCGTTCCGGCCCACGACTTCCTCCGAAATCATTCTTCCCATGGACGCGCCTCAAAGACTTCGGCATCTCCTCATGGTGCACAGATTCCATACACCATCCAAACAATGGCACCACCGATACCCCGCTACTTACCCTCGCTTCCTACCGCGCTATTCTCCCAGCCAAGGACGTTGTCAGCTCGTTTGCCTGAGACACTCTTCTGGGAGACCCTCTCATGTATTTCATCAACCTTTTCATGTCTACCTTGACATGGGATTCAAAATTTTCAGATTAGATCTGTCGCATTCCATGTTGAGCTCGTCGTTCAAGTTAACCTCATTCGAATGCGGCCGCACGCGACCACGCGAGGGATATTCACGAACCATACTTTCATATGGTTCAAAGGAGACTTATCCATGTAGGGTATAGGTAGCATGTATCCCAATTCTCGAGTCACAAGCTGTGTCTCTGTTCCTAAACTGTTTCTGGCCTTTGATTTGCAGCCAAGAATCGCCCTAACCCGTACGGGCTAGGGATCTCCATGATCATCTGCGGGTAGATCTGCCACCTACAACAATGTCCCATTGACAGGCGGGCATTCTCCCCAATGCATGCAAATCCTCCGAAGTCGATTTGAGCTTATTCGGATTCGGGTAAGATATATCTGCAAGCTGCATGAGATGGTAGCTGATCTCGTCGAGCGGCAGATCAATCTCCAGCTCTTATCGTGACGAATGTTCCTCCGAGATCTCTTGTGAGACTTTTGGTTCCCTTCACTTCCCACTTCCTCTTCATCCTCTGTATTTGCGTTTATTTCGTCTGATTTTAGTCAGTACTTCTCCACGAAATGAGTTCTCTACAGAAAGCCAAGAATATCTTTCAAATGGTCTTCCCGCGCAAGCACAAGAATCCAGCAGATGTCGAACACAACACCATGCAACAGAACGGCATGCCTATACAGCCTGCACCTCTACCACGAGTCCACGTCGACGCATTCGGCCGACCAGAGCTCGACCCGAGCGACAACCTGAACCTCTTCCGCCACCTCGTCGGCATCACATCCCACCCATCCATGGCGCGCAGCGACTCTCTCTTCTCGTCCGGGGGTCGGCCCGCCCCAAACCTTGGAATCTACGCACGGGTTGTACACAACGAACAAACCGCGAAAATCGGATACAAATATTTCTCCTGGCTGATCAACGGGTGTTTGGGGCTGCAGATCGTGGTCGCCGCTACATTGACAGCTCTTGGTGCGGCGGGCGGAAGTCGCGGAGCAGTCACAGTCTTTGGAGCCATCAACACTGTCTTCGCAGGAATCTTGACTTTCCTCAAGGGTTCAGGCTTGCCGAACAGGTTCAAATACTACCAGACGGAATGGAAACGGGTACGCGAATTCATCGAACAACGAGAGCGAGACTTTAGTCGTCCAAATTGCGATCTTGACGTCTATGGTGTCGCGGGGATAGTGGAGTCCATGTATGACGAGGTGAAGTCAGACTTAGAAGCCAGCCAGCCAGATCGCTTTGCAGGCAACAATTCGGCGAGAAAATCAACGATGCAGGCGGACGCGGCTCCAACATATAAATTCCCCAGCATGTCATTACCGCGAATGGATGTCCAAAATTCTTTGAACGAGAAAGGGAAGGAAATCGAAGCTGGCTTTGGCAGCAAGGTGAAGAACTTAGCTTCGGAAATCACGCACTATGCTCAACAAGCGAGAGAAGTGGCCAAGGATTTGCAGACACAGAAAGAGAGTGTTACTGAGGGCGCGAGTAGGGAGGTCAAGGAATATGCTCATCGAACACGAGGCGTGGAACATATGTTTGGGGATAAGGTCAAAGACCTGGCATCGGAGATTGGGCAGAGGGCTCATAAGGCTGAGAATGTGGTTCGTGATGCGGAAGAGAGGGATCATGGAGCTATGGATGGGGCTGTGCGTGAGGCTAGAGAACATCTGGAACGGCTTGAGGCGGCTGCGAAGAGTAAGGTGACGGGTCCGATTACAATTAATGTGTCACATCCTGGGAGCACGAGCATGGAGGAGAAGGAAAAGAAGCTGGCTGAAGACTATTGAGATCAGTATCGATGGTATAATATGGGACGTATGACTTGATGCCTAACATTTGGTCTTCTATCGGCAACGACACTTCCAAAATTCTGAGAGGGCTGTCAGGGCAGAGAACTTCCAATAGCATCCGGTGTTGCGGGGCAGAGTTAAAGCGAGACTTAAGTCGACCGCCACTTTTTGAGCGTCGAAACTCGCAGAAATGAAGCCACAATCTGGACAGGCAAACATTTCCATTTTCGACCCCTGAACGTCATTCATGATGGTCCTCACGTCTTCTCGGTCGAAGACTTCTAGACCTATTCAAGCAGGATGGAAGAGTCACGTGGTCATCTCAAAAATTTCTCAGGATTTTATACGAACTAGAAGCCAGTTGTCAGTAACTTGAGTAAATTCTATGTCCAGCTTCATGCATATTCTGCTACTAAATATTTGATGGCCACCTGTGATATAAATTGTGCTCCTGAGCGCTGCTCTATGCCACCCAACTTGCCGCTTTTCGGCCTCGCTAAAATCATCGACTTCGAAAAAAATCCGCGTCTCAAGCTGCCATCTTCATCTCGCATCATAACATGGCATGCGGGCCTCATTCGTCCTATCTACGACATATAAAATATCTCATTCACATGCCTGGCACATAACGCGCAAGCTATCGACAGCTCGGAGAGCGATGGCTCCTCCAACCCCACTTCCATTCTCTGCAGAATTTGCAAACGCGGATGAGTACGTTGACTCACTCCTGTTATACTGCGGCGCATCGACCGTCTTTCAAACCCTCTGTGGCGGTGTCCATATCCTCGATTTCTTCACTCGAGAACCGAGTCTGTATCATACAGTCATTCCAGCAGAATGGAGATCTTGGCTCATGGCACGTGAGTCGATGAATCTTCTCGACTTTTTGATGCGAGACGATTTGGACCATCCTCGGCAAGACAACCCTCCTGAGAGTCTCCTCAAATATATCAGAGACATTCGAAAATATTCGCTGCGCAGAAATGTTTCGCCCAGGCAGGAGAAGAGTAAAAAATTGCCAAGACATATTGCCGTGGGCATGATCCCGAAAAAGATTCACGAGGTCGGAAATTTTGCCGACTACGTTGTCCGAGTCGCGGACGATGTGTCTTCAACGACAGGAAGAGAGATCACTCATTTCGTTGATTTTGGAAGTGGGCAAAACTACCTTGGCCGCACCCTGGCCAGCCCCCCATACAACAAGCACATTATCGCAGTCGAGAGCAAAGAACTCAACATCAATGGAGCGAAAAGTATGGATGTTCTAGCCGGAGTTGCAGAACGGGAGAAAGTCATGCGGAACAAGAAGCTCTACAGAGCACAACAGGACGCCCAGACACCCCAGGAAAAGCTCGACGAGAAGGCTCTGCGAAGAGTTGCCAGACCGCAGCCACCGCCCTTGGATCCAGATGCTGTCGATATGAGGCCAAGCAAAGACCTTGCTACTATCTACACGCCTGTTGATGGGAAAGGCTACATCCAGTACGTCGAGCACGTAGTTCAAGATGGAGATCTGTCAGATGTCGTTGAACAGATCGAGAAGATGAAGATGGCCGCCCCAGCAGGCAATCTTCAAGTCGTGTCCACTGATACCGAGAAGTCTCAACTTCCCGAGATCCTCGACAAGATCTCAAAGACGAAAGATACCCGTCTAATGGCAATATCAATCCATTCCTGCGGCAACCTCTCTCACCACGGCATCCGCTCTCTCCTCCTCAACCCCTCCGTCCAAGCCATCGCCATCGTAGGCTGCTGCTACAATCTCATGACCGAACGTCTCGGACCACCCACCTACAAGCTCCCACGCTTGCGAGCCAATCTCCGCGCTATCAACGCACCTCGAGTAACGAGGGAAGCAGCCGCCTGCGATCCCCACGGCTTTCCGATGAGCAAGAAAGTCTCAACTTTCAATGGGGAGGGAGTGAGATTGAATATCACAGCGAGGATGATGGCTGTTCAAGCTCCACAGAACTGGACGGAGAAAGAAAGTGATGCTTTCTTCACGAGACATTTCTATCGTGCTTTGTTGCAGAAAGTGTTCCTTGATCGGGGAGTGGTTTCGAAGATGAAGCAAGATGATGACGAGGATGAAGGAGGAAGTGGGTTGGAGAGCACGGAACCTGTCATCATTGGCTCATTGCGGAAGGGATGCTATAGCTCGTTCAAGAACTATGTTCGCGGTGCGCTTGAGAAACTCAACAACGATCCAGAAAGGAGTAAGATGGTGGGCGAGAAGATGAAGGATATGACGGATGAGGAGATCGATGAATATGGGAGAAGATATGAGGGCTTAAAGAAGGAGTTGAGTGTTACGTGGTCGCTGATGGCGTTCAGTGCGGGGGTGGTGGAGAGTCTGATCGTCACTGACCGGTGGTTGTACTTGAAGGAACATGCGGACGTGGTGGAAGACTGCTGGGTCGAGGCTGTCTTTGATTATCAGCAGAGTCCGAGAAACTTAGTTGTTGTGGGGATCAAAAGATGAGAGTGTGCCAAGGTTAAACTAAACTGGGGTTTATCACGCACAGTTACATCCTGTCAGCGGTAATCGATTGCCGAACACACAAGACCAGGGCTAGACGATTAGGAGGCTCTGAAGCAGCCAAACCTAAGATGGTGCTGTAGTAGTTCCGTTGCGACCCCGCGACGGGTAAGCGGTCAGCACATACCTAAACACGAGTGCTTTTTTGTCTCACCTGCCCACACCGACACTCGCCTTAGACAGTTCCAACGTCTTCTGAGAGGAGATATGAGTTTCGAATGCTACAGAGTTACAGATTATTGAAATATCACCACGACCTGATATTCGCTCGGCAACGACTCGATCCGCTCCGTGTATGTCAGCCTTTCAGTTGAAGGTCCAGTGCGAGATACTTCAATTGTCGCTCAAACCCCAACTTCGGTGTCTAGACTTTAATACTTCTCGGATTATTTTCAGTGGAACGGGGTCACAGGGCTACACCTACGCTGGCTGATCCGATTAAATGCCTCAAAGTTGAAAGCATCATAGCCATAATCGAGTCAATACCCTGAAATATCATCGCTTTGGAAGATGCTATGTCTGGGGTTATCATTTCATCTGGTGGTGCAGTGGTCTAGTTGCTGATGGAGGCTCCGACGAGTGAAAAGGCTTTTGTCTGCTAGAAAAAAGAAACGAGCAAGTCTCAGTGCTGAAGAGACAAGAGATGATGAAGTTCTTGCGCCGGCGCGCTGTACTAAACTGTATTGAGGTCTTATTGGGTGCTGTCTGGTACGGCTTGCTTGTACTACAGTGATCTCAGTATCACCAGCAGCTTGCACAACGGTTGAAAATGCGGCTCTGCACTTCATCGTCTGACTCTCGAGGACGTCAACCAAGTAGTGGATTGTCCTTGATGCACTCTCTTATTCGGTGTCTATGGCACCGGGTTGTAGTCTATGGTAATCTGCAACCGACCGCGATCTTCTGATCACTCTCGATGGAACATTGACCAAGTGATGTGTATGTCAGACGAGAGCGTGCAGTTTCAGCAGAGCGGCACCGGGTAGAGCACGTGGGAGACTTTCCAAAAATCTTTGTACCTTTGCAACTGAAGAATATAATTCCAGGACAGTTCCGACAGGAGTCTGCTTCATCACAGCAAAAGTTTATCCAGTTCAAACTTTCACAAACGCTCAATCGCAGCCGCCCAAAGTAAATCAACATGAAGTTCCCCTTTGCCTTTTCAACCGTCTTAGTCCTTGCCAAAGCTGCAGCCACTCCTGGAACAGTCTCAAGAGATGCCGGGAAGATTAACATCATCCCCGTACCAGAAGGGTTCTTAGAGTCCCATATCGGCGAGACCGGCATCACGCTCGTCTCAGCCGACACCCAAACTTTGGCTTCACACGCCATCACCCATTGCTACGTTTGCATTGATGCCAACTTCCAATCCGCCTGCCAAAATCTTAAAGTCAACACTGGTGTTTGCTGTTGATTGTCCTACACAGAGATGAGAATTGAACTAACAAAACGAACAGATAATTTTATCGGCAACTAGAATGATGCTATAAGCTCGATTGGCCCAGATCAGGAAACAACTTGTACGATTTGGTAGTAAGTTCTCGCTCTCTCCTGTTCGTGTCACGGAGTTGGGAACGGCAATTTCTCTTCACCAAATACACAAGTACTGTGATAAAAGCGATGACTGCGATATCGGCACCGACACCAATGCCAGCTTTCTCTCCAATCGACTGGGAAGCTTGTTGTTGGAGGAAGCGGTGTTTGTTTCTGTGCTGTTGCCGGGCTTTGCACACGTGTACGCCCCTCGATTGAAATTTTGGGACTTGTATTGATCGACCTCAGAGAAGTTGAATGCGGGATTGGTGCTATTGATTAAGAAACCATTGAATTCGTGCTCTAGTTTGGGAGATCGATACTAGTTAAACGATGAGCTTTGTTTTTGGATTTGAGATTCAAGACTTACCTTGAGAAGTTCCCCTCTTAATTGGCCTTGCCGGTAATGATTTGCAAGTTTAGAAAGCCATTGATGTTTGTGAGGTGACTGTTCCTCGTGAAGATGAAGTCACCTCCGATTCTTTGGAGATTGGGTAGCGAGATGTCATTGAGGGAGTCGTAAACTGAGATAAGGATAGAACCTCTAATGCTCGTCAAGTCTGGGAAAGAGATATGAACTAGAGCATTATTGTTTGTAATATTGAGTGAGCCTGACATGGTATTGATGCCTGACAGGGATATGTCTGCAATACCCGGATAATTTGTGATATTGAAATTGCCACCGAAGGTCGTTAGAGACGCGGGGTAAAGGGGGATGGGAATGGACGGCGTTAATGTAAGGTTGGTGAGGTTTCCGTTGTTCTCGATCACGAAGGATGAAGCTACCATCGATGTAGGTAATGTCGGCCTTGTATATTTCGTAGCCGGAAATGCCCAAGTCGCCATTCACCCTCACTGGACCATCAAAGACAGGGTCAATGACAGTGTTCGTTGCACTGACCATAAGATAGGTAACATTTTCGGCATTGAGAGTGAAGTTGGCGAATTTGGGATTGCCAATAAACTGCATGCTTGTCATGTCCCAAGTCGTTAAGGAAATTGATGTGAGACTGGTGGAGCTTATTTCGAAAGCTCCATGCTCAGAGTCCGGTCCAACATCTGGCCATGCATATGGTGGGCTAAGGCTCAAGGTCGACAGGTTGGTAAGTCTCGGAAGCCTAGTTATGCGTATTGTGTCTGTGTAGTTGGACAATGACGGTACCCATATTGTTCGTATACTTGTTATATTCTCCACAATCAGACCCGAAACATTTTTTAAACGGGGAAAGATCAAGCCAGTCATGTTACCAGCCATCATCCCCGTGTCGTTACCTAAGAAAAAGCCATTCCTGTCGCCAGCATATAAGTTCAATTCGCCATTAGGACCATAATCGGACCGATTCGGCAAGCCGCCATTGAAATACTCCAGATTCGGCAAAATGACATCGCCTTGGAACGTGGGATCAATGACAATGGATCCACTGAACACTTTGCAGTCCACGATGGCGTCCACATGAGCTTGCGTATACAAATTGGTGTAGATGCCAATAGCAGAACTGCCAAGCCATTGTGTATTTCTTCCTTCACACACAGACGACGAATTGATACCAGATCCGGGGGAGACCCAATTTATAACACAGCCAAGAGTTAACAAATGGGGATGGGATAATGGCCAGCTGGTATTGGGACTATAAAAAAGACATGGCTTGCACTGAAAGCGAGCGTAGACAAATATACAGCCATATTATGGACAGTCGACAGACTGGATACTAATGACGAGTAGATATGGTGTATCATAGACAGAATTTGATGAAGACCTTGTCGGAATGCATCCAATCGAGGCGTGAAGTTGACAAGTTCTGCAGAGTGGAACCGTGTTGCACCGATACGAGTGGCAATATGCGACTGTCCTAGCCACATTATTAGGATGTATTCTAGGTAAAGGAGCGTTGAACCTCATGCCGTGGCCGGTGAGTTTCGGTCTGATTAGCGGACGAATCACACCAGACCTCGGAGCTACCACAATGAGTACAAGATCAAGTCTTGGCTGTCCACAGTTCGAAGAAGCCTCGAAGAATTATGTTTTAAAGTTTCGGGACACACGAGTTTACTGAAACTCGTACAACCATCATGTCTTAGAGGCTAGGTCATACATGCAGCTGCAGGATCGTAGAAATTGCGATGCAAACATCGCTAAGTAAGCAAGTGAAGTAGCCTGATGTATGGTTTCCGAACAATAGGAGCTTTGATTGAGCATAGTTGAAGATACTGAAGATTCAGTTCATGTACTAGGAGTGGAAGACTGAGGGTTCGTATCTTTCCGACCCTGCCAAACATGCCCCACCCCCACCTCGGTGTCGTCACTTCATAGCAGCAACCGCCGGACTGCTCGCAACCCACTGCTCAAAGGTCTCAAGAGGCTCAGTCAAAAGCTAAGAAATCATTAATTAATATCCCACAATCCAAAGAGCATTCGACTCACATGATGATCTCTCTTCACATCCTCACCACCAAAGAATCCATACTCCTCAATATACTTCATATTGGACACCATATCATCCTGCAAGAACTCCGGGAAGCCGACCGCAGCCTGCAATGAACCTCATCATCAGCATGCTTCTTCTACACAATCCAGAATGTCTCCAGACTCGTGGAACATTGCAGATACTGCAATTGCTAAAATCATGCCAGGAGGGGAAACTTACCAAAATACCCCTATACTCCACCTCACTCACTTGCGCAGCCTTAACATCCAACCCCCCAACATCCCTCAAAATCCCCGCCGCCTCCTCGATACTATACTCCCTCACCCCTCCAAGGACCTGCTTTCCCAGCAAAGCGTCTCGGTTAAGCAGAATACTCTTGACATACTTCCCCACATCTTTATTCGCGTCAATGAGTGCGTATTTGGTGCTGAGAGGGAGGGGAACTTTCAAGGTGTAGGATTTCTTGGCGGGGTCTGAGGATGTGGGGACGAGTCTGTTGATGATCAGTGGTTGAGGGGGGGAGAAGGGGGATGTACTGGAAGAGGGAGTAGTGGAAAAACACTCCCAACAAGAGGAATGTGGCTGGAAGTCCGATCGACTTCATGTACTCCTCGACGACGGCCTTGGAGTCGAAATGAAGAACACCTGTATTCTTTCCTCCCGTAACTATCGAAAATGTCAGTTCCGTCTCTCTATATTCAAGGAAGGAAGAGAGAAGACTTACTCTTGCTCACATTCGGCAAACTACTCCAAATAACCTGCTGCACACCAACTTCTTTCGCCACATCAGCGATATTCTTCCCCTGCTGCACTTCCCTCTTCTTATCCAACACCTCCTGCCAATTTGTGACTGCAAATACCGCATATGCCCCCTCCAACGCCTTCTTCAAGCTCTCCTTGTCGTCCAAATCTGCTTTGACGAGTTCGACGCCTTGAGAGGAGAGGGCGGCGGCGGATGGTTTGGTGGGATCGCGGGTAATGCCTCGGAGTTGGAATTGGGAGGAGAGAAAAGGGTCGGAGAGAACTGTCAGGATGACGCTGCCGCCTTGGTTGCCTGTTGCGCCGAAGACGACGAGGAGTTTCTTGGAGGACATCTTGAGGTGGAATTGAAAGGTAGATTGAAGTTTGAATGCGTTGATTGAGGTCTTGAGATGTCGGTGAGTAGAAGTGTCTGCCTTACTGTTGATAATGATGAAGAGGAGAAGCAAAGTCGGTGGGAAGAACCAAGCTTATATATTGAGAGAGGAAAAGTCTCAGCACATTTGCGCAATCTCGGAATCTATTTGTAAACAAGGTAACCTCAAACCACCACATGCCCAAAGTGCAGCCACAAGGTTATGCTCTTGATGTGGTGGCCCACACGCAGAGCAAAGCTAAACCTCTTGCGGCTCAACGGGCAAGTAACATCGTACACAAGGGTCCATATCGTCGGTATTGACCTCCACTTTATCCTCTAATAAAAAGGCCGCGACGCCATAATGACCCGATGAAAAGATAGAATAGCCACCCCAGATTTTCGAAGCCAAGTCACGCCGAAGCGGACGAACTTTAGCCCTTCTTCAACGCCATACCCGCTCTTAGCGAACGCCACCATCTCGAGTGTTCCCCGCGGCTCATTTCGAGATATTCAACACGCTGACCTTAACGTATCGATTGGAGCTTTAGATACGAATCGTCTTATTAAACTCGTTAACCATCCTTCAAACTATGGCATGATTGATAATCGAGGGTTTGTCTGACCCACAGCAAGGGATGATCCGGGAAAGTAGTAGGCTTTCTTCAAAGAACATCATAAAAGAGAGGAAACTCCAACCTGGAGTATGCTATTGGCTCTGTCGCGTATCCCATACCCTAAGTAGGAAAAGATGCGATGAAACCAGACGCAGGAACACGATGATGAATTGAGGCTGATGACAAAGCGAGCGGATGCCGTGTCCGCTTGAACAGGACTGCCGAGCCGAGGGTTACTACACTACCTCATTTTCCTCCCATCGAAATAATTTTCTGCGTCCTGATATCCAGACACCTTGGGACGTTCTGAAGTTGTGTCGTATGGCACTCCTCCTTTGAGATTTCCTCCTCCCGCCGGATCTAAAAGAGCACTTGAGGTCCGACGAACTCAAATCTCCTAGGCATCTTAGGACATTCCATTGATTTACTTTCACACTTTCTCCTCTAAACTCAGCACATGCTCATATCTCTTTGTATCTTTCATCTCATTGTCGTCGAGTATGTTATTCTTTCCAGATGTGTCCTCTCCAACGCTGCGAGCGTAACCGGTACCTGCTGCTTTCTCTGTCCGACAAGCTAGAGTTGTTTATTGTACCCAACCCCTCGATGGGTTTTTTCAATCACTCAACGAGTGTCGCTTGTAAGTCAAGTTGGGACAGGCAACCCCGTATCGAGCGTCTCGGGTTTGTATCGAAGCTGGTCCTTCCTGCGGCTTCTTTGAAGCTCTGTCCTCAAGAGAGCTGGAAATTAATCTGCATTTGTCGAGGAGTCATGTTGGATCCTAAATATTTCGTATGCTCAAAGCCTGAGAAGCACTCACAATGTCGGCAAGTAGCGATCGATAGTCTCTAGAGTCGTACAATACTGGGGCAATGGAGTTCGAACGAGTCTTTTGGTCTTTTGACATAGCATGCGTTTGCGGTGAGTCCTATGCAGACTTCCATAATATTAGACGCGAGCGACAGAGTCCAGGGGAGGACCCGAACTTACGACAACTAGCTGTCCCAAAATGTCCACTCACGTGGCTCGCAAGCACGTGCAAGGTACCAAATACAAAACAACACGAAAACTTTACGACGCTAATTCAGCCTATAGTAATGACAACGAAGAAGTCTCACGACTTTGCAAGTGCACTCTGCGATGTGGCAAAGCCAGAAAGAAAGGAGCAGAATCTCCGAGTCACGTGGACTGACACATGTCGATAAAACGCATCCCTTCTGAGCCTGTTGCACTAGCAAGATCTCGACGCTCAATAGAATCTGATGATAGAAGCATTTATGGAACAAGCTGCAGGAGGAAGTGCAGGAAGAAGGACAGGTAACAACTCGAGAAAGGCACACTGGCACTAAGGTATGCCAGCACATCCTGCGTCTTTATGCGAGTGCCGGCTTAACGGCTCTGGCCCACCAAGTGACTGGACGGAGGCGAACAGTCATTCCGTGGTAGAGATGCTGTACGGAGTATGCGACCGCAGCTGCGACCAGCGCATCCATCTCCAGGCCGAAACACTGGTTGACAGATGTCGTTATTTGTCTTTGGGCGGCTTTGGCCGATGAAGGCGTTGGCGTGTGAGTTGTGGAACGGTGCTGGAGAGACAACGATGCAAGTCTTAACAGGCACACCTCGTCCAGTCCATGGCTTGCCACCACAGGCAGGAAATTGAGTTTCCCAAGATCGTAGTTCAGCTGCAATGCGACGTTTGTATCTCCTGATCAACCTCCACCAAACCACTCATCGCGAGTCTTTCATCTTGCAGTACCAGCCCTTTCCCTGAGGTTGCTCGCTAGGGGCAGAGTCATTCTCTCGGGCGCCCGCCGCCTATGGAGTGGAAGGCTTGTATTAGCTGCATAACATGCTGCAAAGGAGGCTGAAAGGGGCCATCGTCGAATATCTGTGAGGGAGACGTCCAGTAATATGGCATCAAATCCATGCGCCATGTGTCGTCCTTGGGCTTTGGGTCTGTGCTGGCGTGCTGGCTGTAATCCTTGCCACCACTGCCAGCTCACAACGCGGCGATGATGATCCACGAGAAATCTGTCTCTCCCTGCCCTGCCCTGCTCATCTCAAATCTCTCCAAACTTTGCATCGTGCGCATACTATCGCGAGAAATCGAGTTCGACGTCGAGAAGGAAGAATCGGTCTTTGTTGATGTTTGTTCGAGGTTTGTTGAAGTGAAGGGAAGTTGGGACGACGACCCTCTTATCGTAATCGACACTAGCGCCTTTTCCATCACAGCTCACCAGCCTCGTCGACGGGCAGAACGCGACACCTTCAGTCCCTCCTTCTCTGTATTTACTATACAATACTCACTGGCAGGCTCGCGGACATCGCAGCCAGTGCCTACCACAAATGGAGCGATGATACAAATGCAGCGATCCCTCTCCCTTCCTGGGCCAGCGCACGCCTCTCCTCGTATGTTCTCTGTTTATGTCTTTGCCATTACCATTTCAAGCTTCTCCTCTCTCTAGCAAACAAGCATATATACTGATTCTATACTCTGCAGCCGTTTCTCCCACTATAACACAGCTTTCCTCCCGAAATCCCACTCCTTCCCCTCCCGAGAACCCCATCGTGCCCCCCAGACTCCATCGATACCAGTCTCGCAGTCCCAGCAGACCTCCCACAGCATATAAAGAAAAGCCAGTAGAGCGCGAACGAACCCAAAGCACTACCCGGCAACCCTCTCCTTCCCCTACTGCTCGCAGACAAGACAGACAAGATGCTACACCAGCCGTTGCGGCTCCGAGTAATAATGTGCAGGAAAGCCCAGTTTCTCCTACCAAGTTACCGCAGCTTCCGTTGCTGCAAGATGTCTCGCAATACATGAACCCTCAGTTCCCCACATCTGCCACCTCCACTGCCAATACGACCCTTGATGAGCTTGCCCATCTAGTCCGACTTTCCACATACCAGGAGAGGAAGCGAGCCCATTCTCGGATCCGTCTGCAAAGATCTCTGGTTTCGACTGCCCTTTCTGCTCGTCTGGCACGATGCGGAGAGCTAGCCCACCGAACATTGGTTGACAATTTTAGAGCTGACGAGAAGAAGAGTTTCGCGAATTTGTATAATGCCATCCATGATGTCCGGAACTCATGCGATGCCACACGACGTTATGCCCTCTTGGAACCTGATTTGGACAATGCCAACGGAGGAGAAGATGCCACCACTTTGTCAACATTCATGCATGAGATACCCCAGCGCTCCCGTGATAGCTTGCTCAAGTTTTTGACCTCAATCCGGACAAATCCGGACTATTTGGCCAGCCGCATCTGCAGTCTTGCTCCCGCAGAGTTGTCCGCTCTGACAGTTTTCCACCAGGGATTGGAAGCGATCAATTCCGTGTTACCATTTCATAGTCGTTCCAAAAGCCAGCTTTCAGGCAATCTTCGGAATTCTGCGCATATACCCTCTCCAGTTGAACGTTTGCTTTCTTTCCAGCGTCATGATCCTTTATCTGCTTTGATTCATACATGCTTTGCCAATTCGGCCGGTCCAGACTCCGGAGAGGACTTGAGAAGGACCGATATTTGGGCAACTACTTGTGCCAGGTTAATAAGTGAGGGCAAAACTGGAGCAGATCCGTTCATCTGTTGTGTTTTGAATGTTTGGACTGCCATGCGGGATTGGTCCGGACGGAGTAATATGGAATGGTACCTCATGAAAACCCTCGAGGATGGAGCATTTTTGTTAGGAGAAGCCGAGGATCATCCAAGCAGTCGGGTTCATACCCCACGGAATTCCAAGGATTCTATTGCCGCCGAGGAGTTCTATGCCGGAGCCGTGGAAGGACTTTTTGAGGTTATTGATGATCCAGGAGCCGGAGGAATGCCTGAAGGTCTGCTTGAACTTGGAAATGCAATCCTGCGGAAACTTGATCCCAAGTTACACCGAACCACTCGCGTTTTCCTTGTGTCCAAGTGGCTCTTCTCAGTGTTCCTTCTGAGTGTGGTCATCCATCCAG
The DNA here is from genome assembly GCA_900073065.1 of Phialocephala subalpina. NCBI lineage: Eukaryota > Fungi > Ascomycota > Leotiomycetes > Helotiales > Mollisiaceae > Phialocephala > Phialocephala subalpina. The sequence continues at coordinate 1,267,468 of FJOG01000008.1, read as the reverse complement.
AGGTAAGTCGCTCCCACCCAATCCAAGCAATGACGCTAACATATCTAGTCGTACGGAATGATGGCTGAATACCACATTACGGAGTATGGACGTCAAAAGATCCTGAAAGAAGTCGTCATGAGGGCGCAGAAACTGGTTGCGGACATGCTATGGTTTGCCAACTCGAGTTGTATCCATGTACTCATGCTGATCATGTGACACAGGCGAGACACAGCATCAACACCCCTGGCTATCAAGACCCACATCGAGAACATACTGGCGCGCTTCCGTTCCAATCGTCCTTCCAGGTCCAAGCCAAAACTTCTGCCAGCGAGATCGATCACATCACTCCGGGAAACCGTGGAGGTGCATCCATATTTGGTCCTATCTCCGTCGGATCTGATTACCATGATCAATTGTCTCTTCCCTGAAAAGCGACCCATGTCAGGCTCTCTGTCTAACCATACAAGCTTCAGCGGTATCCGTTCTTCGGCTTCATCCGTTTCGGGCATGTCCACTATCACGCAGTCTATGCCTATGTCTGCTTCCCGTGCTGCTTTTGACAATGCTTCCGTTGTCAGCCACAGTGGCTCTTCTATCATCAGCGACTTCACGACATCTCAAGAACCGCTTTTGGATGACACTACCAAGAACCGCCTCAGCAGTTATGAGGACGATGGCTATGAGCTCCGCATTGCTTTGTACGAGATGACCCAAACCTTGGGCTTTGACGGAACATCTGGAGCATGCCACCCATGTGCTGAGCGTTGGGCCGTCTTGTTCATGTCTCCCGATGGCCAGACACTCTCAACGTATATGCTTCATGATCCAGAGGAGGACGGGGACGAAGAAGAATTCACGACCAGTAGCGACAGCGATGACGAGACGACAAACATTCGACCGGATCTTGACAAGAACTATCATCAACTGAGAGACTCGATCTTGAAATTGGTCATGGACTATGAGATCCCACAGTCACTGAATCCCAAAATAGAGCCGAAGACGTTCAGTAACAGGACATCTGCTATGGAAAGCCCAAGGAAGAAGCCACGGAGTCGACCTGGTTCATCAGCGCAGCAGCAGCAGTCAAAGAATCCTTACCGCATGAGGGACCCTTCCACCGAAAAGGAATCAAAGATAGCCGAAGTCAAGTCATCTAAACAACGCCAAGATTCCGACACAGAAAGACAAGGACGAGAGGCCCCTGCAGTCCTGATCGCCATGCTTGAGGCTGCAGAAGCTCAATGCCAAGCCCAATCAGACTTTGTCAATGCCCATCTGTACTGGAAGACCTTGAACCAGTTACACCAACTCTCTTCACCGTCGCTCAAAAAGGACGGATTTGCATCGCTCCTAAGCATCTTCTCTCGAGGCCCACGAGACTCAATTCGCCGCTCCACCAGCGCGATTGAAGAATACGATGCTTGGCTAGTATGGCTAAAGCAATCTCAGGAGCGCCACGATGTTACCATCGAGTCCATGATGAAACGTCTGAAGGCCCTTCGGGACAAGATGTGGTATGTCACCGACGTGCGAAACTCTGCAGCATATGAAGGAACACGAAACATTGCTATCGCTTTGAAATGCATGGCATCACCAAAGAAGACTGGCTTCCTACCACCCTCGGCTGCTCGACCACGTAATATATCGAAGCCTACACCCAACAACTTCCTCCTACGGACTGAAGCTCAGGTGATGGACATGATGGCTGCCGTGGATGAGCAAGGTGGACCGAACAAGCTGTCAGACGAACAATCCGAAAAGACCTTACGCTGGCTTGGACAATTCGGTATCGAGAACTTCTGTAAAGGAGAGGAACGCATCCACCGTTTCTGCTTGGAGATTGAAACATGCATCAATAAACTGGTCGGCGAAAACGTGATGGAAGCTCCCGTGCTGTGGTCGACAGAGCTGTACTACCGCGACAAGCGGATACTCGACAGTGGTCGACACAAGGGAGACCTGTTTCTTAACGGCATAGGATCCTTGAGCATTTGTGGTGACGACTCTGAAGAAAGTGGCCGCAGAGGCCTGCGAAGCACCGATTTCAATCGTCCCGGCCTTCGAGATCTCCGATCAATGTCTGCCAGAAACAACTCGCAGCAAAGTTTCGATTCTGGCAGATACAGCATGTCTCGATTGAGCACTACTGGAGACTTGATGGATTCTCAGGACTACTTCGGCATGGCTAGTCCGGTCTTGACCATTGATTCAGCCACAACTTTCTGGTCGCCGTTCCAAACACGAGCTCAGTCACCAACGACAAGTATAAGCGGTGGCAGTCATCGACCCGGTACTTCGTCTTCGACGAATGAGACGGTGATCTCATCTGAGCGCGCAGGCCAGGCTAAGCAACGATTCCTTTCGGAGCTCAAGCAGACCTTGGCCAGTCTTCTAATTAGCGATCTCGGCACTCTGGTATTCGCCAAAGGAAGTGAGACGGACTCCTGGTTTTCCGGAGACCTTGGACAGGACTGTATCGAGAGAAAAGAACGAACAGAAAGAAAAGTCCGACGCAAATCCAGAAAGCGTACTCTAGAGAAGAAAAAGAGTTTCAGAGATTTGAGAAACCCCCAAAATACGGACGCACCCCCTGAAAACCCAGTTGCGCAGCGCATGGAAAGAGGACCGTCTGCAACTTCACGATCGACGGACCATACCATCAATGCTGATGTGCGTTCAGCAGCAGGCAGCTCCTCCAATAGTGAGCATATCCCAGTTGGAACACGGAAAGCTGCATCCTCAAAGGAGCTCGACTCGCCAGACTTTCCATACAGGAAAGCTTTCCAGCGCTTACTGAGAATGTTTTCCGTGCATCCGAATCCTTACGCCAAGCTGAATGCTCTCTTCGAACTGGAACATCTCATAATCGCCTACCTATCTCCCTCCCCTCCTCGCCGGCCCCGCATCCGCCAAGACACATTGACAGCCACTCCTCAATCCCCAGAAATCGCCCACATGAACGCCTTCGGCCCTGACAATGTCTCCACCACCCCGCGAGCCAAGAACCTCGAAGAAGCAATCGACAATTGCAAAGAGCGCCGCTCCCAAACTCTCGGCCAAGCAGACAGCACCTCCCCCTCCCACCGCACCACCGACCGTTCTCTTAGCAGCCCCACCCCAGCCAGCACAGACATGATCGTCGACGTTCTCCAAGACCTGTTCCGCGACGCAGAAATACGGCCCAAGACCCTGTTCCGCGATCTCCAATTCATCGCTTCTTTCGTGCCCGCCGCTATTCTTGATAAGACTGAACGCGGAAAAGCTTTTTGGGATGCGGGTCTTGCTGCTCTAGGATTGAAACAGGATGTCTGTCGTACCTTGATCGAAATCGCAGACGAGGTAGTGGTGCATTACACACAAACACGGAAGACTACCATCTCTTCATCAACTACCTCCGATACCCTTCCCGCCACAACCGCTTCGGGCGAAGTAATGAAATACAGCATGCAAGACGCCGCAAAAATGTGGACCATCACTGCCAAAGAAGGGGACCCAGTCGCCGAACGCGAGTTGGCTATTTTCTACCTTACACATCCGGAACTTGTTGAGAGGGTTACTGCTCCGTTGAGCAAACCGAGGGAGACGTTTAAGACGTTGGAAGGGAACGGGGGGACAGGAGGAGGGGGGGCGAAGGAAGAGAGGGATAGGGAGAGGAGTGATCCGGCGACTATGTGTGTTGCGTATCATTGGATGGAGTTGTCCGCCGTTGGGGGGGATGAGGTGGCGAAGAAGTTTATGACGCAGAGGGAGGAGTTGAATGCGCTGCCTTGAGCGAGCTCGCGTAGCTCGCTCACCTCTCGACGAGCGAACAACTGAACTTTGGATGTGTTGGATGATGAACGAGTACACGAAGGAAACAATATTGGATGGATGAAGGAATGATGGATGTTGTACACACTGCCGCACATTACCATACATATAAGCACAGAAAGACTCGAAGTATCGAGCAAGAAAAAAGTACAGTACAAGCAAAGCGCGCAAAGCATGTTGGACTTGAGGATAGATTGGTGGGCGGTCTTGGTTTTTGTTGGATTCTTGATTTGTCCGATTCGTTTCGAGTTAGTTCTAGTATACAGCGAGATACCTTGCATTGCATGTTGGATGTTCTTGTTACTTTGAGATGAGGAATGAATGCATTTAGCGTATAGTACTTGCCGCCTTTGCATTCGTAGCTTGGGTGATTTATTGATTTGGGGTTGGATGTTTGCTGGAGTTTTGTGATTTGTGATTTGGTTGTTGATTTGATGGCTTGGTGGTTGATTGAAGTTCAAAGTATATATTTCTAGAGAATAAGTTCATGATATTGACAGAAAACAATCGTTCGTTCTGGAAACGACAGGGATACGGGACTGTTGGAGTAACGAAATTCTTGATTTTTGGCTTGTTGGGTTGGTGGTTGGTGGACTAGATTGCAGGCGAATGGATTGTCGTATATGCATTGAGTTTGAATCGTGGCTGTTGTGGCTGTTGTGAATGTTGTTTCACCTGGCCCGAGACATTGTTTGTCGCGTTCAAGTGGGGTAAATCTGATCGCTGCAATTGACTGACCAATACCGATACTTGTCTCATGCCACTCTATGCTCGAACCGTAAGTTTTACATTCGAACTCAGCCCCAGGCAACAATCTTATAGCGGCGCTCCAAAGATGATCTTGACATTGTTCTCTGAGCGAGCGCGCCGTAGTCGGGAAGTCAGTTGCCCGCCTTATTGGTAGCCCTACGCTCGAATCTCTGGCAGACTAGTCACCTTTTTTTCTTCGAGTTTGACACCGCAAAAACATCCCACAGAGAAGTCGAGAAAGAAGCGTTCTCGCCTACAATTCACTGGCTGTAGACCCCAGCTCATCCCCACAGGTCCTTCAGAATCACTGGATCTCCAAGTAGTCAATCCCCCTATGTTTTGTCTGTGCGAGTGTCAGGCTGAAAACAAGTCGAGTACTCTCCCTTGTGGTGTAAAGGCGACTTGGGTGTTGAGTGGCTCGTTAGCGTGTTTTACAAGGGAGAGAACGCGCTAGACAAGGCCAATTTGTGCCGGAGAGCGGCTCAGGAAATCACTTTAGTCTTGTTTTATACGCATTTTTGGCGTGTTTTTTTTGGGGCACCCTTCTCTCCTTCACACCAAAGGGGAGTAATGAAGATCAAGACTGTGGCGTACTCTAGTGCTCCAAATAGCTTAGTGCAATGCTCACGCCTTCTCCGTGTGAATAAACAATTCTCTACGAGCTTCCTTCCCCTTCTTTTAGAATCAGACAGATGTTAATCTAGCTTTCTGCATATGCTATTTCTGCACGCTACGACTACACTGTACATACAAGCTATCTCGAACTCCAGTGCCCACCCGCACTCTTTCTTTGTGCCATTATACGACGCGACACGAACTTTTCATTCACGATTATCCCTTCCAATCAAAGTCGCAAGCTATCGGCTTTTCTCATCATGGCATTTGTTACCTTACCGCGCGAGGCACCATACGAAGCATTGATCGAGAATGCTAAGCACGTCATCCCTGCCTCGATTACTCCTTCGAACGCGAGCTTCACCCCATTTCCGAAATTGCCAGTAGAACTCCAAGTTCGAATTTGGCAGTATGCCTGCCGAGGCCCGCGACTTGTAAAATTGAAGAAACTCGCAGCGAGGTCGTTCGGGAGGAATCAATACACAGTGATTCCGCCGCCTCTGCTCCGTACCTGCAAGATTTCTAGAAAGGAAGCACTTCGAGTGTACGAGAAGGAAAAGAAGACCAACGAAGCAAATCAAGTTACAAGCTCGAAGTGGATGAGATACGACTACGATATTTTGCATATCAAGGACTTGAGCTTTGCGGGCTTTGCGGGCTGGTGCTATGGCACTGCGCACAAGAGTCCGAAGTGTTTGCAACACATGGAGACCATAGCTGTCAGTCGAGACCTGATCAACCTGACTCAGCGGGAATACCTTAATGCCTCCTTTGAGGCCGTTATTCGAGCCTACTTTCCAAAGCTTAGGCTCTTGATCATCTTGATCGACGATAGAACCAACATCAAGTATACGTGGAATATAAGTGGCGAGGGGTATCAGGAATACGAGAAGGACGAGCCCACGAAAGCTCGCGAAGGCCTTGTCAGGCTACACTCTGGACCCTTCAAGGAAGTCATAGTCAACAAGCAGTATGCCCAATACATCGAACAGGGCCTACAAAGCAATTTTGACAGGCTGAGTCGTCTTCATAATAACTATGTGGCACCCTACTCTGTTGTTATGGGCTATTCATTGCCTGCTTGGGTGGAAGGCTCAGACCATGGTCGAGTACCAGACGACTACGCCGGAGCCTACGCTGAAGGGAGTTTTATTGATGGCGTGCTGGAATACGAAGTCCAGACTATTTTGGACTCTTGTATACGAAAGAAGAGATTGTGTTACAAGGTCAAGTGGTTTGGATTTCCAAAGAACGACACTTGGTATCCAGCAACTTATTTCGACGGGGCACAAGAAATTGTCAACATATTCCACGAAAAATACCCTGATAAGCCAAATAAGGATACAGAGGAAGAGGTGAGACAAGATCTCTAGGCGACGTCAATTTGGTAAATTCTGTCTTTTACTGAAGGAGTTTTGAAGCCGCTTCACGAATGAAGAAGCGACCGGGGCTTGGAAAGCCAGCAAGTATGAGTTTAAAGAGGCGACTATTATATAATGGAATAGGGGAGTTTATATTGGATCTACATTTTTACTACTTCTATTATTTGATGTTCGTCTAAAATCGAAGTCAGGCTTTGTATTAGAAACACGATTATATAAATGTTTTATTTCTTCTAAGATTCTTCCCTCGTTGCTAAAGTCCTCAGGGATTCGAATGTTAAATAAAGCAAATCGTGTTGATAGGTCATATATCATGTGGCAGTCATGCAGTACAGGATTTGGTTGGAGCTGCATATGATTTTTGGCTGAGTCGAAGCGGTGCACGTGTGATGAGACGTCGCGTTCTCCCAGCCTGATTTTGTCGTTCGCTCGTCTGCAAAACTTTTCCTCCTCCTTACATCTCCACGTACTGATCGTTCGATACCTGTAAGGATGAGCCAGGCTGAACTTAATGCTCAATTTGAGCATGCACCTTTGATTGGGGAGTCTAGCATTCGACTTGTGGCTCTCGAATCCGGAGCAGAGGACGACCCGATCAGGTGCAGCCTCGCCTACACCTCTCTCGACGACGAGCCTGAGTATGAGGCATTGTCATATGTTTGGGGAGATCCTGCGATCACAACGCCAATATTTCTCGATGGCAAGTTATTCGACGTCACTATCAATCTTCACGGTGCCCTACACAACCTTCGGAACTCCGAGCACGACTCGCCTCCCAGACTTCTCTGGATCGACGCCATCTGTATCAATCAACGCGATGTGCAAGAGCGCAATCATCAAGTCCAGAGGATGGGAGACATCTATACTGGTGTAATGACTGTCATCATATGGCTGGGACATTATCATGAGCCATGCGATGATTTACTCGAATTTGACGAGCGCATAGGAACTTTGAGTCTCTAGAGACGGGAATGAAGGAAAGCACACTCGAAGCACTTGATCTCACGCATCAGATATTAGTCTACCAAAAGCTGAAGCCGATATCGAGCACAGGAACATCATCAGAGCCATTCTCAACAGCGAGCAACAGAGAATGGTCAAGCATTCGCAGACTCCTCCTCAGACCTTGATTCACAAGGTTATGAGTCCTGCAAGAACTATACAAAGCCAAAGCGCTCTTGTCCTCTGTGGGCGATGTTCAATTTCACGGGAAGACTTTGCCTGGGCATGCGGCATCATAGATTCAACGCCAGAGGCATTACCACTCGGGAAATTGAGGAATATCTTGTATGATCTTCATACATGGAAACTCGTTATATACGAAGGGCAAAGAATGAGGACCAAGAGGGACCTTCTTAGTATGATTTTCGAGATTGTACCAATCGAATGTACCGACCCACGAGATCGAATTTTCGGCCTTGTCGGAATAGCCAATACAGGAAACTACCAAAGAGTAGACTATTCGGCCTCAATACGAGGCGTGTATATCGATTGGACCTTGTCACAAATACAGCAAAGCGAAAAACTCAATATTCTGAATTATTGCAACCTCTCAATAGTGGACGATTTTCCTTCCTGGGTTCTAAACCTTGAATGTGGGTTGCATTATCATCACATAGATCCAATTTTGTACCGTGGAGGGCTTGAACCTCAATCCTCCTTAGATCAAACACTTGCTGCATCAGATGGATGGACAATATATACTGCTTCTGCAAGCATCGCATGTGAGCCACGAAGCTCGGATGACTGTCAACGTCTTCATCTCTCAGGATTGTTGATTGGTAATGTCGGTGTAGTCTTAAACCCAACTTACAATGCTACCGAGGACGCAGAAGTTTCAAAAGTCCGCGGCGAGAGAGTTGGTCCACATAGCCTTGATCCTCAGAGGATCTTCATGATTAGAGGGTTGGAGTTGAAGGTCGAGAGGCATTTTGGGAAAGGATATCTTCCGGAACATCCTGGCCTCTGGAGCGAATTCACAGACGTCCTATTTCGTGGCTAGAGACTGTTCAAAGTTGGCGGAGGAGGAGAGATAGCTACTCTCGGAGATAGATATTCGACTTGGCGTAGACTTGGATCTATCCCAGCTTCATACAAGGAAGGAAGAGAAGAGGCTGAAAGGCGGGATGCTTATGTGAATCCTGCAATTGTCTTTATAGACCAATTCTTGCTTAATATTCAGATCTTCATCACTTCAGCGGGACTGATGGGATTAGTGATGCAGAGTTGTGGCATCAGGGTTGACGACATATGGGTCCTTTTGGGGGGACGAATGCCGTCTATGATGAGGAAAGAAGAGGTGAGGATGTATGTCACCGCCATGTTTCTCCTTGCTATTTGAATGGGTTTATGGGTGGGGAGGCGATTGGGTCGTGGAGAGAGGGGAAGTATAAGGTGGAAGAAGTAACCATTATGTGAGGAGGGAGAAGCTGGACTTGGCAAATTAAGCGTGTGCCTGTTCTTGTTTCTATCATTTATTGTGTCCCCATCTCACCTTCTCCCCTCTTCTGTTTACATCATGATTGGCCTTCAACGAAACACCGCTCAAAGTTGAGGTGTTGACCTCTATCTATCAAGCCAAGACCTGCCTAATTAGGTATAGTTAGCTCGCTTACCTTCCCCACCTTGCTGGAGTTCTATCCATCACATCAATCATCCGCCACCACCACTACAAACCAACAAAGAGACCACATATACATCAGCAATGGCTCAACAATTACACCTCCCGGATGGCCGCATTATCGAATATCTTGTCTCCGGCGACCAAGATGGTTTCCCACTCGTCTGGATACACGGGACACCCGGCGCATATCTTCCCGTCCCAAGTCTTGTCACAGCCTGCAAGAAGAAAGGAATCAAAATCATCTCGCTCTCACGAGACGGATATGGCGGCTCGTCACGCAACAAGGGACGACGTGTTGTCGATGCCGTAGTGGGTATACAGGCCGTGAATGAACATTTGGGCATCGAGCGGTGTCTCGTCGGTGGTTGGAGTGGCGGTGGTGAGCTCAGCTTCTTTGCTATCTAAACTCGTATTATACCGGACAGTGAAAACTGATCCTGTCACCTAGGCCCGCATGCTTTAGCTTGTGCAGCACGACTAACCGGCTGTATTGCTACGCTATGCGTTGCTGGTCCAGCTCCATATGAGGCTGAAGGTCTCGATTTCCTCGCAGGCCAAAGCGAAGACAGTAAGTTTGAACTTCGACAGCGATTATTACAATTCTAAACCCTGCCTCGTAAGATATTCAAGAATTTCACGCCACACTAAAGGGCGAAGAAGAACTCCAAAAGTTCTGCGGAGCTCAGCGGTCTGAGATCCTCCAATCAGACGTTGCTGGGCTGATTGCAGAACTGGATTCTCTCTTTCCGGAAGTGGACAAGCAAGCCATGGCCACCAGTCCCGAGATGGGGCAGTATACCGTCGACATGTTCCGTGAGGCGCTCCGCATCAGCTGTGACGGCTGGGTTGACGACGACCTGGCCATGATCAATCCGTGGGGGTTTGAATTCAACGAGATCAAGGTGCCTGTGCTGTTGTATCAAGGATCAGAGGATAAGATGGTACCGTACGCGCATGGTGAGTGGCTTGCGAAGCATTTGCCTCAAGATAAGCTTAGAAAGCATCTTATCCCTGGTGAGGGACATATGTCGATCTTCATTGGACATAAGGATCAAATGGTAGATGAGCTCTTAGAGATGACAAAGTCTTAGGGCTGTTTGATTCGGGGTTAGAAAGCGAGGAAGTATGAAGTTAAAGAATTGACACTTCTGTTGAGTAATGAGAAACCAAGTATCGGATCTCTCTTTCTTCCATGCTTGTCTAAAATTCAAGTCTGGTGCCGAGTGAAGAATGCAGTAATGTACGATTCCGGAAGTCCAACACAACATCCCTCAGATTATTAACTAGGTCCCCCCCCTTTCTGTCTCCACATCCCCCGAATGTAATATTCCCTCTCCCCACCCCTCCCCTCCACATTTAGCCGCCTGCCATAGATTTCACAAACTGTCCCCAAAGCCCACTAAATCCACCATACTCCACCGTACTAACAAAAACACCCCCAACACCATACCCCTCAAATTTTTTCACAACACTCGCCTGATTCATCATCGTAACATTCAAATCATGAAGTATAAACACGGCTTGTTTTCGATACTGGGAGGAAATCTGCGTGATGGACGTACTGGTGAATGCTGAGGCGTAGTCCTCGAAAGCTATGATGTAGGTTGCTAGGGAATAGTATTGAATTGCGGGTGGGACGCCGGGATTGAAGATGATGGTGAGGAGGGAGCTTGGGATGTGTTTGTGAGTATGGATGTTCTGAGCGGGGGAGGATGTTGAGGGTGGGAATGATGGAGCAAAGGGAAAGTACGAGAGGTGAGCTTACAGAGATCTCGCATATGAAGCAACACTTGACATGTACAGTATGTGTATGCTTTCGTTGAATAAGCACTTGGTGCTTCGTTAAAGAAAATTCCGTGCATCTTGATGTTTGATGCGGTGTATTTGGCCCAGTTTGCGTATTGCTTCACGTCACGCTCGACATCTGTTAGGTTGCGAGTTGCGGGGGTGGTGTGCGCGTAGCCTAGGAGGTTGGCGTTGGGGTAGGTGTCTAGGTGGAGTTAGTCCTTGTGATAGATTTGGGGCGAGGAGAACGATTGTCTTACGTAGCTTGCTGATTGCAGCATTGTAATTTGCATCTGGATATGTCGCGCTTCCCGGTCCTGATGCAGGGTTGATGATCAAGTCGAACGTCACATTAGGGTATGTAGGGAGGCTGGTGTAGAGGGGTTGCCAAGCAGAAGGACTCGGGTAGATGTAGAGAAGGAAGAGAATGTGTGCAAGAGCAGTAACTGCGGGGATTATGGCAACCATTGTGAAGTCTTGATGAATTTTAGGACCTTGTACAATTTCTCTGTCATTCAAGAATCTCAAACAATTGAGCGTAGTGAGATACATTTATGAAATCTTAAGCATCATGAGCTAGAGGTTCTAGACATCTCAAATGTCTCATTACCGTCCCACATTCCAGCACGAGCGCGAGGCGCAAGATAATTGGAAAGCCAAAAGTAACATTACATCACACGTAATCATCGCGGAACTATGCATCTGGACTTCGAAGGGAGCAGGTTGAGATTTGATGAGATTAAAGGAGTGCCGCGAAGGAAGGTGTCACAAACATGTGCCGGGGGCAGCACGATGCGATTGCATATTCTGACCTGCCATTCTCGCTTGAGGAGGTAAGGCCTGGACATCACATGTGCATGAAAATAGCTCATTTCGATCGCAGACCTTCAGAAACGCAGAGTTGGAACCCAAGTTTGTCCAAGTCGTGTTCATCTATTGATCTGCCTCGTAGGGCTGAAGGGATCTGGTCCTAATGGCTGCACAAGAAGCACAAGCCACAGCCATGAAGAGGCTCAAGCGGCTCAATCACTGCCTAGGATGACATAACCCTTAGTCCACCCTCTCGATAGCAAGTACGGTCTTACACGACGTCTACTTGTTGTCGCGGACCTCCTTCTTGCTCATTACTACAGTCTCGTGTAGTCTTACGATCTCGGCGATTCTTATCGCAATCCACCATTGGGACTCATCATACCAACTTGGCGGTATCGTCATCGCAGTATCGGTTGTTCCTCAATCCAACCCGATCCACTCCGCATCATCATCATCATCGTCATCCATATTCATCTCATGGACCTCGCCGTTCGTGATAGTCTTCTGTCCATTCTGAAGCCTAGCCTCCGGTTGAGTGAGTGGCTGGCTCAACAGATAGTCGATCATGAAACAATTCTCATCAGCCAACTTCGTCAACTCCTCTCGGATTCGTCCAACACTTCGAATGACAACTCTCAATTCCGCGTCCATCATACCTCGATTCTCTCGGATCCATTGTCCATGAGAGTCGAAGATGGCTTGGACCCACAGAAGGCAGAACTCCAGATGTGGAGACTCTTCCGCTTGCATGCCGACGAATCGAACCAGGCGCTGCAGATACACGACAGGCATTTCCGATACAACAAGACTGATGCTCGTATGCGGTATGGCTTCGAAGACTTGACCGATCAATCCTGCTTCGTTCAGTCTGAATGCCATCACCAAAGCCTTCAAGTAATCCTTTTCTTGGTGGAGTACATGAAGTGTAGAAGCTGGAGTAACAGCCAAGTCGAGATCAATTGGGTCGAACAAGGGCATGGTGTCCAGACTGTATATCAACAGACCTTCGGTGGATGCAGCGCAGAACGACCGTCCTGCAGGTGAGAATCCTACACCAGTCACTCGTACCTCAGGCATACGTTTTCGCACTGATGGATCTCCACCACGTGTTGAGCCCGGAAGCGATTTATCGATTCGGTCTTCGAGGTCAGAAGCTTCGCCTTGCTCATCGATAAGTCCCATCGGTCCAGCTTCGGTCAATAGCTTGCTGTTCAGGAATTCTTGTGTGCCAGACAACGACAAATTGATGCTGACTGTAAACTTCTTCAGAAGAACCTGGGTGTCCACGGAGTATAAACAGATGTACTTGCTGTTGCCAGCAGCTAATAAGCAAGTGCCATCTGCGCTGTATCTGATTGTGCTGAAGCTCTTGGTCCCTGCAGCATTGGCAGCAGTCCGGCGATCAGTAATCTTGCGACCACCAGATACATCTCGTCTTCCATCGACCCCCGACTGTTGCTCTGCCTCGGAGACAGACCAGAAGGTCAACTGACCATCTAGAGTCGAGACTGCTAATTGTCTTGAGTCGGGACTGAACGCGACATCTAGGACGTCTGCTTGCAATTGAAGGGGTTCGCTGGTCTGTGTCCTGTCGAAGATGGACCAGATTCGTACTGTGTGGTCCCAACTGCCACTAATCACTACCCCTCCATTCGGAGCAAAGGCTAGCGATGAAACAGGACCTTCGTGACCTGAAAGCCGGTCGAGAAGTTGACCAGTCTGCACCGACCAGATATGGATATCGAAAGAGTCCAAAGAGCCAGCACAGACCACTTCACCACTCGGATCTACTGCTAATGAGGAGAATGATAGCCGGGTAGGAGCAGTAAATGTTCGGAAATTCCTGTATCGAATTAAGTCCCATGCTCTGATAGATCCGTCAAGACTTGCGGTAAAAAGAACATTTCCTCTCTTCGCAAATTCGCAAGCTGTAACGCCACTTATATGCTCCGTGAAGGTTACGATGCAAAATCCTGAATTGACGTCCCATACTTTGATCTTGCCATCATCAGCCGTGGTAACTATTTTCTGGCCATCTGGTGAGTAGACCAGAGCGTTCATAGAATCGAAATGGCCTTGTTGTTTGAGAATGTAGGACTCCGACTGCCATTCCCAGACCAGAAGTTGTCCCAGTTTCGAGGCCCCAAAGGCGAGCCATTCTCCAGTCTTATTGATCGTGACAAAGTCAATGTCGTTCTGTGAGATGCTGAGAGAGTGTATCATGTTGAATTCTGGCATCTCGTACAAGCCGAATACACCATCTGAGAATCCCGCCACCAAGAGGCTGGACTCAGCATGGTAGGCTGCACAATTCACCTTGGTGTTGTTTCGCAGGAAATAATTCCTCTTTGCTATCCGCCATCGAGTGTGTCTATCATCGTCCTCATCCACCTCTTCGTCTTCTTCCGGCTCAGGCACATTCGGATTTCGTAGATATTTCCATTCGAAGACAGCCCCGTCTTTGCTAATCGTGTATATCGTCTCTTGGTCATGCGAGAAGTAGGCACCCAAAACGCCCTCACGGTGACCAGACAAGGTTGTCGGTACGAACCCTTCTTCCGGATCCAAGCTCCATATCCTAGCTGTCAAGTCTTTCGAAGCACTGAGGAAGAAGCGCGAGTCGCTGGACCATTCAATGCTTTGAACTGTATCGTAGTGACCTGCATATACTCGATGCCGTATGAATGGCGCAAACTCCAACTCTCCGTCCACATTCTGGTCTGGTGTTGACGGTGTATGCCATACTTCAATATATCTTCCTACTCCCACAGCGAAATGGCGTCCAGAAGGAGAGAATGCAAGCGCAGATACAGACGATTTGAATGTGAAATAGTGAAGTGCGATTCGTCTTGGGATATTCGTAAGGATTGCTCGACCGTCTTCGTCAACGGATAGCAATAGGTTACCCCGCGGTGAAAGTCCCAGTCGTGCTATGTTCTTTCGATGCGTGAATGGCAGAGTGTATGATTTATTGCTATTAAAACATCAGCCCAAGTTCCAACAATTGAAAGTGTTGGAACATACTTTACCAGGTCAAAAACTGTGCATCTATTTCCAACGGGCGAAAAGAGAGATGCGCCATCAGGACTGAAAAGTAGGTTCCCCTGGCTGTAGACAGTCCCAAGGAGATTGGAGAACTGGGCGAATGGTCAGTAAAGTATTGTCAAACAGATCAAAAACTTCACCTACCTTGAACTCCGTCTTCATTGTTACCGTGGAAGTTGCATTTTCAATGTCCCTTGAATCTTGGAACTTTTCGGTATTTTTCTCGATTTTCCAACGGTGATCGGCGAAACGTATTTCCGTTTGGAGCTAATGCACGCTAGCGCCGCATGGGGACTGCCGATTTAATTGAGGCTAGGAATTTCAGGGGAAGGAAAGAGTGCGACTGTTGACGACTTCACTCCAATCTCCTCACACCGCTCACCACACCACAACACCACGACTCTTTGAACAGCATAACAATCAATCGTGAAAATATGGCTCCTCCTACCACAGAAAGCGCGTCGCCTATTGGCATTGCGAATCTGGTGAGTGTCCTGTGTCGAGGAGTCTCGAGATCATTATGAACAACGTCTAACATTTCTGGGTAGCCAAACCAGAGGCATAAGATCGTAGCTAAGAGAGGAGCTGCTTTTACCATCATGGTTGCGGGAGAATCAGGCCTAGGGAAGACTACATTCATAAACACGTACAAAAATATCTTCCACGAAAGTTACCACTTGACTGACACTTCCACAGACTATTCTCTACGACGATTAAGAACTATGCGGACCACAAGCGCAGACACGCGAAGCAGGTTGACAAGACCGTTGAAATTGAGATTACCAAGGCCGAGTTGGAGGAGAAGTTCTTCAAAGGTATGAATGAACCTCCAATGGAAGGACATAGGCAATCTAACAAATTTCAGTTCGATTGACCGTTATCGATACACCTGGCTTCGGAGACTACGTCAATAACCGCGACTCCTGGATGCCAATTATCGAGTTCCTGGACGACCAGCACGAGTCTTATATGTTGCAAGAGCAGCAACCCCGCCGTGTGGACAAGATTGACCTCCGTGTTCACGCTTGCTTGTACTTCATCAGACCCACCGGACACACCCTGAAGCCGTTGGACATTGAGGTTATGAAGAGACTGAGCTCGAGAGTCAACTTGATCCCAGTTGTCGCTAAAGCAGATACTCTCAGCCCAGCTGATTTGGCCCGTTTCAAGCAAAGAGTAGGTCACACGATCCCCCAAAAAGCAAAATGCTAATCCTTCGCAGATTCGTGCAGTCATCGAGGCTCAAGGTATCAAGATCTACACACCACCGATCGAGGAGGACGATGAGGCCGCTGCTCAGCATGCACGAAGCTTGATGGCCGCCATGCCATTCGCCGTCATCGGTTCCGAGAAGGACGTTAAGACTAGCGATGGTCGCATCGTCAAGGGTCGCCAATACTCCTGGGGTGTCGCCGAAGTCGAGAACGAAGACCACTGTGACTTCAAGAAGCTGCGCTCAATCCTGATCCGAACCCACATGTTGGATCTTATCCACACCACCGAGGAAGCCCACTACGAAGCTTACCGCGCCCAACAAATGGAGACCCGCAAATTCGGTGAGGCCAGACCAAGAAAGCTTGACAACCCTAAGTTCAAGGAAGAGGAAGAGAGTCTGCGAAAGCGATTCACAGAGCAGGTCAAGATTGAGGAGCACCGATTCAGACAATGGGAGCAGAAGCTCATTAGTGAGCGTGATCGTCTTAATAAGGATTTGGAGAGCACACATGCGGCTATCAAGTCTTTGGAGCAGGAACTCGAGCAGATGCAAGGAAATGCTGTTCGCTCCCACGGTCGTCGTTAAGCTGGTGTTCTTTCGATTCACATATTCCCCTCGGTGGAGTCAGACCTATATTTGAGGATGGGTGGACAAAAATTTGTGGGGTGAGGGGAAGGCAGTGGGCTGTGTTAGCAAGCAGGTCATTGGCAACACTTTATTTTCCTTTCTTCTTCTGTTGCAGCTGTGATTGGGAGCTGCTTAATTCTAGGTAGCTGAGGGCTTCTTTCTTACTACGGTAGCTTAGCCACGGTGTAATTCATGCTTCTATGACTTTTCTTACGAGTGACAATGTGACTAGGAACTGAGCGGGTGTCCGTAGCCGTGGCAGGGCAATGGCTGTGGAAGTACGACTTTATTGTCATTTCATTGCTTCGAACATTCAATGGTTCCTCCGACTGTCCTTCAGCCTTGACCTAGCTCTCTTCAGCCCTGGCCTCTGGATGCCTCTTCGGTCCTCTCTCAGTGATATATCCTATACCATTCGGTCCACCGTCCAGCTATACCATCATAACTCGTTAATGGTATATATCCCGTTAACCCAACAAACTCCGTATCAATGCAACCACACCCACGCCACACCATGCAATCCCATATTCGGCCCAACACCAGAACTGCTCGAAACCTCAGAAATCCTTCCTTTATCCATAGATATGCTCTCAAACAGCATCCATACTAGCCCTCATAGTCAACTGCTCATTCTTATTCCCCAACTTACTAATCTGCAAAAAAGCATCAACTCCATACCCCTCCAAACTATGAAGTTCTAAACTCCCGGCCCAGTATTCTGCGTATACTCTTGAGAGTGGAAGTCCCATCCCCAACCTCAAGTTCGGTGGTCTAGAGCTTAATGATGATAAAGAGGAATCGTGGGCATGGGAGGAGGTTTCTGCTTTCTCTACCTTCTTGGGGTGTGGATGAGAGGAGTGATGAGGAGGGGAAGGGGAGGAGAGGCCGGGAGGGAGGTCTGAGGAGACTCTCAGCTCTTGGAGCGTGGCGGCCATCTTTGGGACGCCTCGGAGGTTTTCTAGACGTTGTGAAGACCGCGGTCCTTTACTGAAACTCCAGAGATGTGGTAAGATATCTCGCGGTATACCGCCTCCTTGATCGCTGACTCGGATAATAACGTGTTGAGGAGCTTCGCAGACTGTGACTTCGATTGCTGGCGGAGTGTCGGTTTTGGAGGATTTTTGATGCTCAACAATAGCTTGTATCGAGTTCCTGAGCAATTCTCCGATGATATATTCGAGATGAGATAATATATAAGGGAATGTAGCGGAGGTGTGCCCGGAGAGAGTGATGGATGGGAGAACGACAGATGGGCCGTAGGCAAGGGCGCAGAGGGAGGAGATGGCGGAGTAGCAGCGCTGCACTACTTCGCCGGCGTTGCAGCGGAGGAAGACTTCGCCAACAAATTCGGTTGACGGGTCGGTGGTTATGGTGGAAGAGGAGGAGGGGAAGTGCCATGGCGAGTTGAAGGTTTCGGTTAGGGCGAGGTGTTGTTCCGCTATTACTCTTCGAGAGATTCGCTATTGTCCGTCAATGTCTGAGTATATAGACGGAAATGGAGGGTTATGTACGGAGCGTAGAATAGTATTCATGAATTTATCCATATCCTCCGGTCTCATCAAATCCCTACACTCCAAAATCCCCATCGCAAGCTTAGGAATCACAGTCAAATGCTCCTGTAAAGTCTGACTTATCTTTTGGCAGAATTTCTCGTTATCTTCTAGTGTTTTGATCTCGCGGACTCGACGGAGGGATTCGAAGGCTTTGTAGTAGAGTTCGTAGACTTGGGAGATGTGGGGGTTGGTTACAACGACGTAGGGGAGAGTTTGCATGTCGCGGATTCGGTGGGCGAGTCTAGGATGGGTTAGAGAGTGCTTTGGGAAGGGACATTGGGAGAGGTACCGTGTGGGAAGCTCTGTTCGGACGTAGTTGGCGGAGCTTATCAGTCGTGTTTCTGTTAGGGAGCGGCCGAAGACCATGAGTTGGCGGAGAGAGATGGGACGAGCTTCTTTTCCAACCCATCTCCCGTTGTTAGCAATTGATCACTGGCGGATGGATGTAGAGCTCACTCGTCCAAGGTAGAAGCCGGCCTCCATGGTGGCGCATTGCTATACCGGCGTACCTGTGTGAGGGGTATTGGACTGTATCGCTGTTGTGAGCGATGGCCAGCTCTTCTCGTCAACCTGAAGATCTTTGAGCCATTCTGCGAGCAGGTTCGCAGCATTCTTGCGATTCCATGTGAGTGTTAAGAGGTGTGAAGCTTGCTAAGGGGTTTGGATAGGTATTTGGCAAGAATAGAGGTTTTTATTGAGTCGTGTGTCTTGTGCAAGAGCTGGGTTGTACATAGCACTCTTTGTCACAAGTCAACCGATAGCGGGGGCCAAGCTTGATCCCTGTCAAGGGCTCAAGCGAAAAAGCAATTTGAGATCTCGAGAAGACAGGAAGACATCACCAAAAATCGCAAGTGAAGAATTTATCTTTCTAATTGTAAGTTTATTTCATTGTTGGTATTGTAATGCTTCAAGTTCTAGTAGGCACCTGTGGTCTTGTCAGGCAGAGCCTCCCCGTCAAATCGGGCATTAAATCTGAAATAGATTATTGGCTCCACAAGTTGCCGTTTCACGAATAGCTTCAAAATCAAAATCCCCGTGCAGAACTCAAACTTCACCTCCTTCCAGAAGTCATCAAAATATCAACAAAATGAGCACCGAATCATCAGCACCGATGGCTACAACTACAGAACCAGCTCCGGCAGTGGAGGAGAAGAAGATCGAAGCTTCTGAGCTTGCTTCTCAGACAGAGAAGCTTACTGTTAGTGAGACATCAGCTCCCGCGCCTGTACCCGCCGTCGAGGAAAAGAAGGAGGAGGAAGAGAAAGTCGAGGCTCCTGCAGCTCCAGCAACTACAGCTCCGGAAACATCAGAGACTGTCGTTGTCCCTCCTCCAGCTTCTACTCAGCCGGAGAAGAAAGCTGTTGCATTCGATGGATCCGCAGAGGAAAAGACTCCTGCACCATCGACACCGCTCGAAAAGCTCTTCGCTGAGCTATCGTCCATCGTTCAGGAGGCTGGTCATGACGAAATGTGGGAGGTTAAGCTGAAGGATGCTTTCTGATGTCCCTACTTCCATCGTTCTTGAGAAGTTTTTGAGGGCCAACAGCAAAGATGTTGCCAAGGCCAAGGCTCGAGCTGACTGAGGCTCTGAAATGGCGAAAGAACGTCGATCCCGTGAAGCTCTTGGAGGATGTCGAATTCGATGCAGGAAAGTTCGGTGGACTCGGATTTGTTACTGTGTATCCCAAGACCGAGTCTCATGGCAAGGAGATTGTGACCTGGAATATCTATGGTTCGGTTAAGGACAAGCAGGCCACTTTCGGCAATGTTGAAGAGTAAGTCTACCTCAATCAGCTCAAGATCTCATCAACTTACATTTGCTAGATTCGTCAAATGGCGCGCAGCTCTTATGGAACTTTCAGTCAAGGAGCTTGATCTTCCTTCAGCTACTGAGCCAATCCCAGCTGATGGTGTCGACCCCTACCGAATGGTCCAAGTCCACGACTACAACAACGTATCTTTCCTCCGGATGGACCCAGCCGTTAAGGCTGCCTCCAAGGAAGTCATCCAAGTCTTCAGCATGGCCTATCCGGAGTTGTTGAAGGAAAAGTTCTTTGTCAACGTTCCCGTGGTGATGGGCTGGGTGTTCGCAGCTATGAAGCTTTTCCTTAGCCCCGAGACTGTCAAAAAGTTCCATCCTTTGGCTTATGGAAGCAGTCTCGCCGGAGAACTGAAGGCTTTTGGTCCGGAATTGCCAGTTGTGTATGGTGGAAAAGGGAAGGATATCAAGGAAGGATTGACTGTCAAGTACGGTGCTACTCCGGTTGTCGAGGAGACTCCTGCTGCTGCAGAGCCTGCTGAGCCTGCTGAGAAGAAGTGAAAGATGTTTAGATGATGGAGGTTGAGAAGGGCCACTGATGTGGCTAGAATGTTGGAAAAATCGGCAACAGTCCTGTTTGGCGTACTAGATATCCCCTCCCCTGCTGGGGGAGGACATTTGTTTCTGCATAATCCCATTTGATTTGAGACTTCCGTCTGTCTGTTCCGTGGTTTTCGCTCTGGCGGTGGTCAAGTGTTCTCGGCTCGGCCGTAATGCTTCGAACTGTTTGCTTCGTGTCTGATGAACTCGTTCACAACTACTGGGTATGCTCGACAAATCTCAGTCATACATTTGAAAGGTGAAGAAATAGATTGACTCTCGGATTTATAAATGTGATCACAGTACGTCATCAAATTTGTTCCGCTTTTGAAATTATATATAATAGAAATAAAGAAATGCCGTCTGCAACCCGCGTGCGGCTGTCAAATATCAGTATCAGATGCCTCGTCTGATCCAGAAAATGGGAATTGCGGTAGGCTGCCGTCTAGCCTTGCAAAGCGAAAGTCAGGCTGTCCTCGATAATTCACTCCAGAATGTCGCACCAAAAATTCTCCGTTAGTCACAAGCACCTCGCTTTCCATAAAATACTTCAAAAATAATTCTAATAATATAATTTTGTTTGCATTCTTAGAGCATCACCTCACACTCTCGACTCTTCTGACAAAGCTTCTTTCACAAGCGAGGAACGTCATCCATTCGCTGCTCCCGCCCGCCACCAAGTGACCCGCGATTTCATGCACAGCCCAAACCCAGCAACGACGACCAAGTCCATTCTCCCTACCTTTCTTGTACACTGAGACTGCCTTTGGGTTTGCATTTCCTGGGAAGGCGTATTTGTCCCTGCTGCAAACATGAATCCTGTAAGCATTTCTCCCTTCCTTCTCCCACCCGCTGCGGCTGCGCACACACCATGGACAGCCACAGCGCCCCCTCCTCTCTGTCTTCGGAGAGCTTCGAGTTAATCGACGATTTCGACGACAACCTCAGCATCAGCGATAGAACCGAGAGACTGACTTTCTCCCATCAGGCCTACAATGCAGATATAGAGTCACCCAACGACATGCAGCTCGACTCGGAAGATCTCCTGAACGATGCAGAGAAAGATGACGCCGATGTTGCGGTCATCCACCCAGATGAGGCTCTACCTCGCGCCGATGACTGTAAGTCCGCTCCATGCGCACCGAAGCTGAGGTGCAGCTTGCTAATAGCTTCTTGCAGTGGAGGCAATGAAAGAGCTTGTCCTACCTCCTCTCCATGAACAACCTCCGATTCTGCAAGATGTTGTACATACTTGGCACATAACTGATTGGGATCAAATGCGTCGCAGAGAAGAGGGCCCTGTTTTTGAAGCTGGAGGACACCCTTGGTAAGCCGGCGCAATGTGATTTATATATCAAGTTGCTAACGCTACCAGGCGCGTGCTTATGTTCCCAAATGGTAATAATGTCGACTATGCATCCTTCTACCTTGAACACGGTTACGGCGATGGGCCAAACCTACCAGAGGACTTTGCATGCTGTGTACAGTTTGGTCTGGTACTTTGGAACACAGATAATCCTGAGATCTTCCAACACCACACGGCGCATCACCGATTCACAAAGGAGGAGGGCGACTGGGGCTTCACACGCTTCGTAGAGCACCGAAAGCTATGGACCGTACCTTGGGAACACTCCTCCGGGGCTTGCATTGCGGATGGGTACAAGGCCAACATGACTGCCTATGTCAGGATCGTGAAGGATGAGACCGGAGTTCTATGGCACAACTTCACCAACTACGACTCGAAGAAGGAAACCGGATATGTCGGACTAAAGAATCAAGGAGCAACCTGCTACTTAAACTCGCTCATCCAGTCTCTTTATTTCACAAATGCCTTCCGAAAAGTAAGCTCTCACGTCACAGATAATCCTCAGCATTGATGCTAACATTAGCGCAGGCGGTCTACCAAATCCCAACTCAAGACGAGGAATCGCTCACGAATAGCGCATATACCCTGCAGCGCCTGTTCTACCAACTTCAAACTTCAAATAATGCCGTAGGAACCAACGAGCTTACCAAGTCATTTGGGTGGGAAACAAGACACATTTTCGAACAACAAGACGTCCAGGAACTATCCAGAAAGCTAATGGAACGAATGGAGGAGAAAATGAAGGGCACTGATGCGCAAGATATTCTTCCCAGGCTTTTCTGTGGAAAGGTCCGGACATACATTTCGTGCATAAATGTCCCTTACGAGTCTAAGCGCAGCGAAGATTTCTGGGATATCCAATTGAATGTCAGCGGAAACAAGAATTTGGAAGAAAGTTTCAGGGACTACGTTCAAGTTGAGGTTATGAATGGCGAAAACCAATATTTCGCTGGGGACGAACACAAGCTCCAAGACGCCAACAAAGGTGTTATCTTCGAGAGCTTTCCCGAAGTGCTGCATCTTCAGCTCAAACGCTTCCAATACGATATTGATCGAGACGCCATGATGAAAATCAACGATCGATATGAGTTCCCAGAGACGTTCGATGCTGCGCCGTATTTGGCTGAGGATTCGGACATGTCGGAGCCTTGGATTTACCAACTGCATGGTGTCCTGGTGCACAGTGGCGATTTGAACGCTGGTCACTACTATGCGTTTATCAAGCCGACAAAGGATGGATGGTTCTACAAGTATGATGACGACAAAGTCACCAAAGCCACGATGCGAGAAGTCTTGGAAGACAACTTTGGTGGTGAGTTTTTACTTCCTAACGGCAGTGTAGGTGGTGTGTCGTTCCGTGGAAAGACGAAGCCAATAATACGCCAAAACAGCGCGTACATGTTGGTCTACATTCGTCAAACTCGAGTAGACAAAGTTCTTCTCCCAGTCACTCAAGAAGATACGCCAGCGCATCTCCAAAGAAGGCTTGACGAGGAAGCTGCTATGAGAGAAGCTCGAAAGAAGGAACGCGAGGAGCAGCATCTTTACCTCGGTATTAGAGTCATCACCAATGATACATTCAAGCTTCACGGAGGCACGGATCTCACAGTATTTGACCAAAACGCAAACGAGAATCCTGCCGCTGCTCGATACTATCGCCTGCTCAAGAAATCTACAATCAAAGATTTGATAGCACGGATAGGAGAAGACACAGAGACTGATCCTCGGCGCATACGCTTGTGGTGCATGGTCAATCGACAAAATAAGACGACTCGGCCCGATACTCCTATCACCGACAACAACGTGACTGTTGAAGACGCCCACCAACGACTGACTGGAAGCAAGGGAGCTGATCTCCGGTTATGGGCTGAGGTTGCAGAGGAAGTTACTACAGATGGAGAGCCTATCTGGCCTGCTACTCCTGGCCAAGTGAATGGGAACACTTCCAAGTCAGATGCCATTGTACTCTTCCTGAAGAGGTTTGATTACGAGCGACAAAGCTTGAACGGTGTCGGTCACATCTACATTAGCCGTGAAAAGAAGGTCGAAGATCTAGTCCCTGCAATCACGAAGAAGTTGGGCTTGCATGACGAGAAGTTGCAACTCCGTCTTTGGGAGGAGATCAAACCGAGCATGATCGAGCCAATGAAGGGCAAGCAGTCTCTGAAAGCTGCAGAGCTTCAAGACGGCGATATTATTTGCTTTCAAATAATGCCATCTGACTTGAAGTCGGAGAGCGATTCGTCAGTCACCCGATCCTTCGAAATGATAACCCTTACTGACAACACAAGGCGATCCACTAAGTCCGAATCTTTCAAGTCGGAGAGAAGTCCTTCCTTGAAACCTGGCCCCGACAGAATTGAAGATGCAAAAGCATTCTACGATTTCCTTCTTCACAAACGCGAAGTTAGGTTCTACCCTCACCCATCGAGAAACGCAAACCCTTCTATGTGGGAGTCATTCCCTCTCATACTGAACTCGAAGAATACTTATGATCAGGTTGCTGCCAGGGTTGGCGAATATTTGAAGGTTGATCCAACACATCTTAGATTCTGGACTTGCAACGCGACAAATGGCAATCCCAAAACATCCGTCAAACGAGGTCTCAGCCAAAGTCTTCAAACGATTCTCAACCCTCCTTACAGCACCTTCAGCAACAACAACCAACGAGCCGACTCATTGTATTTCGAAGTTCTAGATATCAGCTTGTCCGAATTGGACACCAAGAGGGTGATGAAGGTTACTTGGCTCAGCGAAGGCCAGTCAAAAATGGACACTTACGATATCCTCGTCCCCAAGAACGGCATTGTTGACGACATCGTTCACGCGCTCATCAAAAAAGCAAATCTTGAGGATGAGACCAAGGCTGGACCGATCCGCGTTTACGAAGTACATAGCAGCAAGATACACAAAGACCTCACTCGTGAACACCAAGTTGTCGGCATAACAGACTACGTCAACGTCGTTGCTGAGCGAGTACCCGAAGAGGAGGACTTCCCAGCCGACGATGTTAAAATCGTTCAAGCAGTTCATTTCGATAAAGAGCTAAACAAGGGTCATGGAGTACCGTTCCGCTTCCAGGTACTCAGGGTAAGTGGTTCTTGATCTCATAAGTCTGGCTACACTGACACAAGCTCAGGACGAACCATTCACAGAGACCAAGAAGCGGCTAGAGAAACGAACTGGTTTCAAAGGGAAGAACTTCGAGAAGATCAAGTTTGCTATCGTCAAGCAGCGTTCGTACTCGAAGCCAGTCTATCTCGCAGATGGTAAGTTGTCCGAATTTTACGGCACTGAGCAGTTGTTAATAATTTACAGATGCTGTCTTATACGACCTGATATCAGAAGAGGACATGCTTGGTTTAGACCACGTGGATCGACAACGCTCGATGCGAAACGGCGTTGGGGACCTGTTCTTGAAGTAGACTTTTCGAAGACGGGGCTACTAGCATTTGACACCTTGTGTTCAGAGATGAACTTTTGTATGTTATGGTACGGGATGGGTTTTCACCAAAGGCGCTTTTGGTGGTAAAATATGACTTCTTATTATTGCTCGTACTGGCGTGGCGAGAAGGGATCGAGCGACGAGCATGCATGTGTTCGGTTTGGGACTGGGGTTGCGTTGGCGTGGGGTAGATAGAAGGCGAAGAAATAGCATATTTGCATGGCAGCAGCAGCACAGCAGAGGTTATCGGTGGCGTGGGAGGAAGCTTGCGATGAAATTACAATGTCGTATATTACTCCATTAACGTTGAGCTCTTGACTTCGTGATGTTGTGAATGATGGAGCCTCGTGCCCTTGAAAAGAGACTTGTAATGTAGAAAACCATGTTGCACATCGCAAAGCAATGAATTTCAATTTTAAGTCGATAGGAAAAATCCAGAACTTCACACATCCCAGATATAAATTCCTCCCTCAAGAGTGAACGACTCGTGAACTCCAAGCCCCTGAGAATCCTTATCGTTATCGCTACCAAACGATCTCACCAGCCTAGCCATATTCAGACCTCGCGACTCCAAATTCTGGCCAGCTCGCAAGTTCATCAAAACCGCGACAGCACAACCACCATTGTTCTCCCTCCACACGACACACAATGAAGCTCACAACAATATCCGCGAGCCTGTTGGCAATTGCGAGTCCGCTAGTGTCTGCGACGGCTTTGACGTATAAGTTGGGCGCGAATGAGAAGGCGTGCTTTTATAGCAATGTCGAGCATAAGGCTGCGAAGGTTGCGTTTTATTTCGCCGTGAGTATACACTCACCTTTACTCTCGCAGATTAGGGAATGGGGGATGGAGAAGAATGGAGATGATTGAGAGGAGATTTGGACAAGGGCAAGGCTAATGGGAAACAGGTCCAAGCAGGAGGTTCCTTCGACGTCGACTACGAGGTCGTAGGCCCAGGTGACAAGATCATCCTCGATGGACAGAAGGAGCGTCAGGGTGATTTCGTGTTCACTGCCAACGATCCGGGAGAGTACAAGTTCTGCTTTAATAATCAGATGAGTACTTTTGCGGAGAAGTTTGTGGATTTTGAGATTGCGGTTTGTCTCTCTCCCTTTGCCCTTCATCTCTTTCCCGCACATTTCCGGGATGGAAGATAGTTTGATTTGAAAAGCAGAAGCTGATTATGGATTCAATTACAGGTCGAAAACGAAGAACGCGCCTCCATCCCCTCCAAACAAGGAACATCACCAGAACAGACTTCAGCACTAGAGGAGTCAATCTTCAAGCTCTCAGGCCAACTCTCAACCATCACCCGCAACCAGAAATACTTCCGCACGCGCGAGAACCGTAATTTCAGCACGGTCCGCAGTACGGAGAGGAGGATCTTTAACTTTAGTGTTATTGAGAGTTTGATGATGGTTTGTATGGCGGGGCTGCAGGTTTTTATTGTGAGGTTCTTCTTTCAGGGGGCGAGGAAGGGGTATGTGTGAGGAGCTATGGAGAGAGGGGAAGGGAAGGAGGGAGTTGGAGTGTATTATCGATAGAAAGGAACCTTTGGACGAGCAAACAAGCATGGTATGGCATGGCATGGGGGTCCGGATTTTCGGTGTACCTTTATCTGGAATCCTTAGAGAAGGGATCACAGTCTAATTTGCCTTCAATGGGACATTCACAATCTGACAGAAAGCATACAATCTACGTGACAACCTGCCTTCTCAGTACCAGACATTTGGGATTTCGATATTGTGCTAGTCTCAGATAGGATTAGCGTATTTTAGGCAAGTCTAAAATCAAATGCGATTCTTCAACCTCGAAATTATTCAGGCTGCCCCTCACACACCATCTACAACTCCACATGACTTCAATAGCAGCTTCTCTCACGCGGGTGCTGCCCAAGCCGAAATACACAGGCGAGGAAGAGGAGATCCCCCAACATGCGCAACAGCGTGGGCCACGAATCCTCGGAGCAGGAGCCCTCGATGACACCCAAATCGTGCTCAAGGTTAATCACTCCTTCCATTCTCTCACAAATGATATCACTAACGCTGGCTGGCAGAAATCCGGCCCTCCTCCCTACGGCAACAGAGCAGGATGGCGACCGCGAGGCCAAGAAGACTTTGGAGACGGCGGCGCGTTCCCCGAGATTCCAGTCGCGCAATATCCTTTGGACATGGGTCGAAAATCACAATCCTCTTCCACGGCTCTCGCAGTCCAAGTCGACGCCGAGGGAAAGGTCAAATATGATGCTATTGCGAGACAAGGACATAATGATAAAAGGATCGTACACGCTTCATTCAAGGATCTGATTCCATTACGACAACGTGCTGATGCTGGAGATATCAACCTCGATCGACCTTCTGAAGAAGAAGTCGCTGAATCGACCCAAAGGACGAAAGATGCGCTTGCGAAGCTGGTTAGTGGTGCGGTCGCGGCGCAGAAACCGAAGAATGTGAATGTGGGGAGCAGAAAGGATCCGACGTACGTTCGATACACGCCCGCGAATCAGATGGGCGATAATACGCGGAAGAACGATCGGATCATGAAGATTGTGGAGAGGCAGCAGGATCCCATGGAACCGCCAAAATTCAAGCATAAGAAGATTCCTAGAGGGCCGCCTAGTCCTCCTCCGCCGGTTATGCATTCGCCGCCGAGGAAGTTGACGGCTGAGGATCAGGAAGCGTGGAAGATTCCTCCGCCGGTCAGCAATTGGAAGAATCCGAAGGGGTATACGGTGCCGTTGGATAAGAGGTTGGCGGCTGATGGGAGGGGGTTGCAGGATGTTACTATCAATGATAAGTTTGCGCAGTTTGCGGAGGCGTTGTTTACGGCTGATCGACATGCGAGAGAGGAGGTTAAGCAGAGAGCTTTGATGCAGCAGCGGTTAGCGGAGAAGGAGAAGTCGCAGAAGGAAGAGCATTTGAGAATGTTGGCTCAGAAGGCAAGGGAAGAAAGAGCTGGTGCTGGTGCTGGTTCTGGAAGAAGAGCATCCAGGACTTCGAGGTCGAGATCAGGCAGCTACAGCGATTCCGAGTCCGAAAGATCTGGAAGCGATGACGAGGAAGTCAGAGAAAGAGAAAAGATGCGAGCAGACAAACGCCGGGAAGAAGAGCGCAAACTCCGCCAATCCCGCATGGGCGCCGAACGACGAGTCCAAATGATGGCCCGCGAACAGAATCGCGACATCTCCGAGAAAGTCGCCCTCGGACTCGCAAAACCAACACAGTCCTCAGAAAGCATGTTCGATTCCCGACTCTTCAACCGAACCTCCGGCTTCGATTCAGGATTCAACGAAGATCAAGCATACGACAAACCACTCTTCGCAGCTCAGGACGCAGTCAATTCCATCTATAGACCAAGACATAATATGGATGATGGAGATGACGAGGAAGCGGCGGAGGCGGAAATGGGTAAGATTGCTAAGAGTAGTAGGTTTGCGGAGGCGCTGGGGAAAGGGACGTTCAAGAGGAGTGGGGATGTGGAGGTTAGAGAGGGGCCGGTGCAATTTGAGAAGGATACGGCGGATCCGTTTAATGTGGATTCGTTTTTGAATAATTTGGGTGAGGGAAGTGGTGGGGATAAGAAGAGAGGGTATGGATTGCAGGATGGGGAGGAGAGGGGGAATAAGAGGGCGAGGGTTGATGAGGATGATGATTGATTTGAGTGATCCTTCAACCGTGCTTGAATGGTGGGTGAGGGAGCTCTTGCTGGCGTTGGTATTGCATGCGTCGAGGAGTTTGTAAAAACCATGTACTGTTATTGCATGCATAGCCTTCGGAAGGTCACTCGGTTAATCAACAAACCAAGATCAGTCCTACAAAGTTTCTACCCAGCTGACATTTCCTCCTAGTGCTTCTCCTAATCACACGGTGCTCGATGAAGCGAAATATAAAGTACTACAAAGGTCAAATTCTAGTGTAACGCTAACCCAATTTAGCTAGCGTGGTTTGGATATTCCTTATCAGTTTTTATTTCTTATCAGTTTTGAAATGTTGTTAGGTTTCTGGACCTCGCTTCGGAGGCCAGCGACTCGCAACAAAAAACTCGGTAATGTCCTAGATAGTTGGGACATTCGGACCTGCCGTCAGTCAAAAACCAAGCCATTCCTTCCTAACCCTCAAATCATGCAACTCCTCTGCGTTCTTCAACCTCTTCCCATCCTTCCCAAATTTTGGCTTCATATAGCTCTCCCACATCGGAGTCCCTTCAGCACAACCCACGCATCCCTGTATGAACCATTTCCTCTCGCGGTAGTGGATCTTTATCCAGGAGGAGAATGGGTAGGGCCAGGGGAGACGGTAGAGGGGGGCTTTGGGGTTGGGTTCCCAGAAGGTACGGATGGGTGAAGTAGGGGGCGTGAAGAGGATGAGGAGTAAGCTGCAGGGATCCGTGAGTAGAGGAAGAATGGAAAGGTAAATGGAATTTTGATGAAGTTAAACAATGGAGGCAGAGTGGGCGGGGTGGAGCGGAGCGGAATATGGAAGGGGCTTACAAGATCACTAAAATTGGGAAGAGAGGTAGGAGTGTATATCTCAACTCAACCAATATCTTGAAGACTCCAACAGCCCACATCATCAGGCTGATAAGAGGGCTGACAAGAGGTAGAAGCCGAGGAGGGATGACGCTCTCAGCCGCGAAGAAAGTCTTGATGCTCTCGCGAAGTCTTCGGAAGAGAGCTAGCTCTGGCCCGAAGAGTTCTTCGAAGTCCATTGCGAAACTTTCGATGAGAGGTGGGTGCACTTCCGCCATCAAGTCTGTATTCGCGCTTTGTTGAAGTTTTTGATAAGAGTGATTCAGGCAACGGCCACGAGATGTGGCACAGTATGTATCACGTGAGTAAGAGAGGAAGGTGGATAACGACGCCACACCTTCATTTCATTGATCGTACATCTTTGAATCAAATATTAGAGCATTCCATCGTCTTGCACTATCAAATTCGACCTTCGAACTTCAAACAAGCTTTGAGGAAGATCTCTTCCCGACTTGGTAGCTATCTCATATTTCTATTCATAAGCGTGGACTTAGTAACGATCGGGACTTTCAGACAATTTGAGGTAAATAAGATCGGGCAGATGAGGACAATCGTGGAACTAGATGTTCTCTACTACTTCAACCTCCTTTCCTTTCTCACCTCACATCAAAACTCAAATATCAAACCCCAAGCCACCCCCTCAATCCCCACCATTCTCTTTGCCTCCTCGCCCACCCTTCCCGCCGCAACCTCGTCTCCTCTCCCCGTGACCATCCAGGCTCACCCCTCCTCACATAATTATTCCACCTCCCACCTCCTTCCCTAATAACAACACAACCAGACATAAACCACCTTGCTTCTCTTTTTGCGATCCAGCCGGATATGGGGTAGCGATATTGCGGAGTTGGGGGGATGGTTGTTAGTGTTTTTTGGGAGGGGCGGGTGAGTTTTGGACCGGGGTACCAGTGGGTACGGATAGGGTGCGGGGGAGGGGTGTAGAGGAGGAGGAGAGGCTAGAATTTTTGTGTGAGTTTTGAGGAAGAGGAAGCGGGGAAGGGCGGGGCTGAGAGGAAGCAAGATGGAGAAGAGCTGAATAATTAGGACTCACAAGCCTACGAAGACCAGAAGGAGAGGAAGTAACACCCATCTCAACTCCCACAAAATCCTCGCACGCTTACCCAACACCCCCAAAAGCGCCATCACCAAATTAACAAGCGTCCATAGCTGCTCCGGTATCACGCTCTCAGTTGCGAAGAAGATCGTGACGCTCTCGCGAAGCCTTAGAAAGAGAGCTAGCTCGGGCTCAAAGCGTTCTTCGATGTACATCGTAAGAGCTTCCATGAGGAAATTTGTGACTATTATCCCTCTTTACTTGTGTTGTGTCTTGTCATGATGTTCTTGATGACTTCACATGCGCAGGCAGCCGCCACGAGATTTGCATCTGCATATGGCACGGTATTTGTATCACGTGCGGAGCGGAGTGGACAACTGATTTCAGAGCCGCTTCTTATCGACTGGAGAACTTGTAAGTCGGAGTTTTCAATGGTGATTCAAGTATATCATCGTCTTTCGAACTTCAAACAAGCTTTGAGGAGGTTGACTTCCCGACTTGGCAGCCTCGCTTGCCGAAATAGGGGACGTGGCTTTCTCCACGCTCAATATCTCTCTTTCAATCCTTGCCATGTTCAAAATTCTAGAACGTCGCCAATCTATTCTCCAGTGCCGCTCTCCCAGGGCTGATATTCGAAGTTTCCAAAACCGGTAAACTCAATAGTGCGGGGAGGGAATGCTTTTTCTCGAGGAGCGGCTCGTCACAATGTGGCTGCTGTGGCTTGTCCAGCTGAGGATATGAACCTATGGTTTTCCAGAACAACCACGCCTGATGGCGTTCGACTCAGTTCGAGATTGGGAGCCTTGTGAACATGTGGTTGATGTTCCTAAATATGGATTTGTGATCTCTGCTGAGGGATCTGCTGAGATGTGGTCCCCAAGATACTTAAACAAGCTTTTGCTCTTAGCAAGCTTGCACTATGGCAGAGGCTCAATACTCATTCATTCACCATAAGTTCTCAGGCGTTCAGAGAAAATGTCCGATGCCAAAATGATGCCAGAGGGGCCAGCAGTGGGTGTCGCTGAGGTAGCAGCGACGTCTTCTCCAGCCGCAGCAACAACTAAGCCGGTTCATCAGACGAACAAATATCTTTGGGGTCTTCGCTTCATTCAGATTATCTTCGCTATCGTCATTGTGGGCATTACTGGGTCTAGTATTTCCGATTGGCATAACTTGGGCTGCTCAACACCTTCGGGGTTGGCTTTCAACTTTGCCATTGTGTGTACTCTCCTCCTCCCACCTTCACCTTTTTTAATTAACTTTCTGCTCCCAGGAGGACTTATGCTAATCCGCAATAACAGGGCCTACTTTCACTTCTGCTCGTCCTATACTGGATCCTAAGCACAGGTCCCTATGCCAAAATCCCCTGGTACTCCTTCTACGCCGTCCTCGGCTGCGAAATCGTCTTCATAATCTTCTGGATCGTCGCCGCTGCCGTTCAAAACTACTCTTGCGACTCCATCTGCAACGTATGCTCAGCGGCTGGAGCCGCATACGATGATGGCGAAGGATTTATCGTCTGGATGAACGACATCATCTGTTCCTGCGTCTTCCCCGGCGATTTGAATTCCCAGTTTTCGGTCAGAGGCGATGATCCGAGTGTGTTGTTTAAGAGAGGCGGAAGGCCGATTACTAGTGATGAGGCGAGCCGGTTGGGGAAGACGGCGAGTAAGGGGGTGACGAAGGCGACGAAGCAGGGGCTTGATGCTGCGATGATGTTAGTACCTCCATCTCGTTTGGTCGTTTTGAGGGGACAGATGCTGACCTACGATGACAGGCTCTTCTTCATCACTTCCTTGATAACGCTCGTATCGTTGCGATATAAGTCTAAGGAGGGGAAGAATGTAGTTCATGATGCCGAGCAGGTTGATCAACATGTTGAGAATCCATTCAAGATGGAGACCCCAGCGCCGGCGTAATGTCGATCACGCTCTTTGAAACGGAAAGGGGCCATGGCCGATAAGGAAATGGATCTTTTTGGGTGTATATGGAGTTTTTGCAGAACCGTGTTAATGACAATCGAAGAAATTGGAATTCACCCAACATCACGCTCTCACTACAGAACAATCTTGCCATACTCACCAGTTCCAGAAGGAATGTGGAAGAGCTGTAAACTAGCTCGCTATGCAATTTGAGATCTACTCACTGTCGCTCTTGACGAGATCTCATAATGAGCAAAATTTCACCATTCTCGAAACTCTTCTCGAAATTGAGCACAATATGTGTACTGAAAATAGGATGTTGCTGTTCACAACGCGGTGACTCGTGAAAGCCTCGGGGTTTCGCAACAATATCGATTCTTGTCCATGAAAGGCAAGGAGTCGAGCGTGAAGCTGAGTTGACGTCTGGAGAAGGAGCACTAGTGCCGACTAGCGTGATCATCAACAAAGACCTTTCTCGTCGCAGTTCATTCTTTCCTACAATTCTTCCACTTCACCAAACCAAGGCATCGAAGCAACGACGAACGCGCAAGAGAGGATGATTCATCGAAATATGCATTGAAATCTGCGTCAAACTCAATAATTCTCTGTCTGGTCCCCGTTTTCTTGAGACAACGCATCTGCAGTCCAGACTTGGCTCCGCGCGGAGCGACACAGCCTGTGTATAGAGTTCTCCCTGCGTTCTGCACAACACTTAAAGTTGAGTTTCCCTGACCTTGAACTTTGAAGCTTCTGCAAGTACCGTTCGGAGACCTTTTCTGCTACCGAAATACGAGGCACTTCCTCTTTGAGTTCGATAAGCTTACTCCGAGATCCGGCATACGGGAATTTACCACGGAAACATTCCAGGCCAACGAGAACCAATGAAGAGCATCATGGTCGCATCCAATACAGTTCGAAATGAATGTCATTGGTGAACGCGGAACAGCAGAGCGAGACGGAGAAGAAAAGGGGTCGAGAGGAAGTGAAGTCATCGACGCAGCCGGGTGGACAGTGGATCAAACACACGACGACCGTGACGCGGCAGGGTTCATCGTTCGAGCCTCGACCTCCGTCTGCCACTGCCGAAGTCTCTCCATGGTCTTCCGAAAGCCAAGCAAGAATAGACTTCTAGCTCAGATGAAGCAGAGATGTCGCGGAGTGGCTGAATGATTGCATGAAAGACAGGAGTATCCAAACATTTTGTTTGGTGCTGCTTGAAACGAGCGCTGCTGGATGTCTCGACGAATGAGGGTGATTAGCCGGTAGTTGATGCTGTGAGATAGGGGCACAGAGCCCTCTATCGCATCTTGATCGCATCTCACTGCGTCAGGGACCAAAGTTCTGATGCCTGGAGAGCCCATGGACCGACGACCCTTCTTCAAATTGAAGAGCAAGCTCGATATAAAAGTTCTTTAAATAGACGATGATGTTCAGGAGCCAAACGCTTGGATCGCATCCGGCCCTTGCCTCGTTTGATCTACGTGGTTTCTTTTTGCCCTCAAGGAAGCTTCCCTGTTTCTGGCGTTGAAGGCGATGTCTTGGCGACTTCGAAACGAGCATTTCTTCTCCCCAAGCACCAACTGTACCAGAGTACCATCATCACAAACCTTCAACACCACATCACAATGTCCTCAACCAACCAGATGTGAGTCGTGCTCCTTCTTGAGGCAGGTAAGTCGAGGCGGAGGGTTCGGAACGATGACCGAGCTGGCACCTTCGGCACTTTCATGACTGGCACATCACATCGACTCACATCAGATGGCATGAACTGGTCGTGCTTCCCCTGTTTCTTGCCTTCCAACCCCCCGTTCGCTCTTGCATGTTTTGCCTTCCGTATCTGTGCCTGCTCTTCCCCCACCACTTCCACCGTGCTCTCCTCCCCAGACGACTTTTGTGTCGCAGCAGAGGTCGATCAACAGGCTCAAAACGTGCCTGGCTAGTAGCTACGCGTTTTAACTTCCACAACTCCCAAGACTTCTCCATCTCATCTGAAATTCTGGGCCCATATCGCTCTGATCATAAAGTCCACGGGTTCGCCAGCTCTCGCGCGCATGTCAGCGTACGATTAGGTATTCGTCGACCCCTGCACATCGTGTCCATATCAGTCCTGCGCCACGCCGCATCTGCATCGACCATCCACACTCTTTTCAAGGGCAGGCCCAATATAATTTTAATCGATAGCTGATGATTGACCAACAAAGTGGGGTGCCTACGTCGCTAGTTTGGTATTGTGGGACGTCCCTCCATTAGGGCTGGTTCGTTATCAAGAAAATATTTGGGTGGGTGGGATATATACGAGATGCCTCCCGCAGGCGCTGCTGCTGTGCAGCAACAACTAGAGCAACAATCATCACAATCGTTTCGACCGCTGGAATACTGGAAACCACCGAAAGCTGTCAAGCACATCCGGAAGAAGAGTGCTCAATTACTTTCGTCAATTGGTAAATCACCAGGTCCGGAAAGACATTCGTTTGTAGCTTCGGGGTTGGAAGCAGGTATCATTGAGGATTTGGAACTCGATAAGAAGGACATGTCATTCGGAACACTGCGCGACATGGCGGGAAGAGCAAAGAACGGGGCGTCGTCAAATATCAACATGACGGATAATTATGGACGCTACATGGGACCACCTCCAGAATACAAGGTCGATAGGGACGATACGTTGTATCATCCGTGGTATAATGTGAAGTACTGGGGAAAGAAGGCTTGGTTGATTGCTGGTGCGATTATCGTCGCCATCATCGTTATCATCATCGTTGTTGCGGTAGTCGAGACGAAGGCGAACCGTTACCCAGACTATACCAAGTTGGATTATACACTTTCCGAAACTTGTATGTTTCGTTTATTCGTCCCATTTATTCGCATCGGTTACTAACAGAAATAGATTCCGGAGCCGATTTCTTTACTAGTAACTTCGACTACTTCACAGGATACGACCCTTCATCGGGATTCGTCCACTACGTCCCCTCAGAAGAAGCCGAATCCTTGAACCTCACATACGCCAGCTCTTCCTCCGCCATCCTCCGTGTCGACACTTCAGTCGGTAATACCTCCTCCCCAGATGCCTCAACTGGACGTTTCTCTGTTCGTGTTACTTCTAAGAAACAATATGGACTCAACAACCTCTTCGTCTTCGACGTCAAACACTCTCCCTTGGGCTGTGGTACCTGGCCCGCTCTCTGGCTCTCCGACCCTGCCAACTGGCCCACAAATGGAGAAATCGACATCATGGAAGCTGTCAATGTTGTCGGAGAGTACAACAACCAGATGACACTCCACACCTCCTCTGGCTGCAGCATGGGCGTCAAGCGCAAGGAGACAGGAAAATCCCTCCAGAACTCTTGCGTCAACAGTACCAATGAGAATGCAGGATGTGGTGTTGATGCCAGTACCGACAAATCAACGTTTGGAAGCACATTTAATAGTAATGGAGGAGGAGTTATGGCTATGGAGTTGAGAAGTGCAGGAATCAGGATGTGGCAGTTCGCGAGAGATTCTATCCCAAGTGATGTTTGGAGTTCTCCCGATCCAAGCAGTTGGGGTGAGGCCACTGCCGATTTCCCCAACACTGATTGCAACATTGGGAACCATTTCCGCAACCAATCGATCATTGCCAACATCGACCTTTGTGGAAGTTGGGCGGGGACACAGAGCGTTTACTCGGAGAATTGTAAGTTCCCTCCTATCCTATGCATGATGGACGAAAGCTAACAAGAAATCAGGTCCAGGTACATGCACAGACTACGTCGCCAACTATCCATCCGCATTCACAGATGCATACTGGGAATTCGGAAACTTCACAGTCTTCTCGGCTTCCAATTCAACCTCATCGTAATCGACCCAATCGTATACTTTCTCTCAACTATATAATTCGTATTTATATCTACTTTTCTTTTGTATGGCTGCTATATGGACGGGATTCTGCGGGTGCTATCATGGCCCCATCTTCATGCTTGGCGTTCAGGGGGCCTTGGGTGACAAGATAGACGGACGATGAGCGCTGGCCGTTGACATGAGATGATCGAATGGCTGGGATGATTTGAACTAGCTCGGATCTATGGAATGGAATTTATGGGTAGGGCCGAGAGTGGAGCGTGCATGCTGCAATGGGCCGAGAGAGGGATAGGACAGGGACAGATGTTGGTGCCTACAGACGGCGTACATCATCGATACGAGATGATATCAATCGAGGGAGAATGAAATGAAACCAGATTCATCCAGCCATCTCTTTTCCCCTGAATTTTCGTTTGAATTGTTGTTGGGCATTTGGGAGTGTCGGGAAAAGGGGAAGCAGCCAATTGGCGGCTAACAGGGTACTATTGTTGCTGCCTGGAATTCGACGATTGGGTTCCTAGATCCGGTGGTGCATTCCGCCAAAAGTTTGGAGGATGCTGCCGAGGGTTCTGAGTGGAATGTGAAGTAAAGCAGCGAGTTGTAGGTTCACCTTTTCTCGCACTTCGGATCTTGAAGTTAGATGGCGGGGTGGTGCCACTTGGAGGGGAGAGCAAGCCGGAGCTCGTTTAGTCCCTTAGCGAAGCGAAGGAGGTAGAATGTCGGAGCAGACGCAGAATGCAGTGGGTATTTGTTGATGGTTCTGTTGGGGGAGTTGTTTTGTCTTTGGTTTTGTTGTGATTGAGCTTGTTGTTGGTCCGTTGGAGAGGGCGTGTTGTGGTTTTCTGGTTCTCGGTGAAGGTGGCAGGGTTAGCATATCGATCCATCCCACTGGTGCTCGGTCTTCAAGTTGAGACAAAGATTTCCGCTTTCAAGTTAGCTTATCAAGTTGCTAGAGTGCATGATGGTACGTGCCACCTGAGGATCAAGAGCAGAAGTCGATAACGTATAGCGCATTCTAGAGTGAGAATTTCGTCGCGGTGGACCTTCGAGATCTGGTCATGGACATTTTTAAAGTGAATTGAGAGTGTCCCCGTCAAGTGTATTATCCTACATTCACGTATCAAGTTTATCATTGTTATTAAGTTATCGAGGGGTGCTCGGCGTTGCAAGCTCGACGACATTTTGGTTCAACAGCAAAGCTAGAAGGACAATGCTAGAAGTTCATCGCAACGGTGGAGATTCAACGATCAAAACCACAGCTCCCCAGCCCCAGGATACTTCCCTCATGCTCACGAAGTGCCGATCACGTACCTTGATCCCAAGGCTTTCTTGGCTTTGCAGCCTCTTCTCGAATCTGTCGCCGTCCGATACAAATGTCACATTCTCCAGGCACATCAACATACTCGGTGACAGACTCCTTGAAAACTGGGCACTCCTTTGCTTCTAGTTTCTTGTTTTCATTATGGCAAGTGATTTGCTAATCCGAGCATGGGTCATATTTTCGGTCGCTTGCCCTGCCTGGTGGCCGCAAGCGTGGCGTGGTGGTCCTCGTTTGCACATTCTCTTGGGTGTGGTATGGACGGTGTTGTTGTTTTGTATGGAGTTGCTATTGGTGTTCCTTGTTTTTTTAGTGTGGCTCTAGGCTTGCAGATCTTTCTGTTGTTAGACGTGTGTTGTTGTTCGGTGTCAAGGCTTGAAATGTTTGATGCATGATGGATAAAGCTCATCCAAAGGAAAGAACTGGACTTTAAATAAGGGAGGTGCTATTCACGGATTTCGTAAATGATGCACGAGCCTCAAATAGAGATTAGAATTGACAGTCACAACTAGCACTTCGTCTGGTCATCGTAGTTCAAACGTAATCCAGTCAAAGTTCTGGTAGTACAGAGACGCCGGCACTTACAGGCAACGTTCTTGGACAGAAGGAAGTAGTTGTATACGGGCGAGGTCTGAATGATCGGTAGACGTATTGTTGTTGTGGAATGTCTTCAAAGGAGTGCTCCCATGCAGAGACAGCGTGTCAGCGCATTGCGGCTCGTGATCTCTATTTTCGATTGACGAGTGTTGGCGACAATTGCAAAGCTGGCACAGTTTCCCAAATTCTTTTCATTTAGAATTCCATTGGTTGTACTTTATGTACAGTACCAGGAGCATAGAACCAGAGCTGAGGCTCGATAAAAAGTTGTTGCAGCATACTAGGCTGTGATTCCTCTTGATCCTCCTTCGCACGTGATGACCTTGGATTTCAATCAACCAGACTCGAATCGAAAAAGGGAGGGTCAAAGTATCCGTCCCTCGGTCCCTTCAACCGATATATTCCGTCCATCGACAATTCAAACACCGACCCTCTCATAGTCTCCACATGTTTCGCCTCCAGATACTGACTTGACTACCATTACGAAGCACGGTTTCCATTTCCACCACTCTAAGCCACGCTCTGGGTTCAGTATCTTGTCCATTCCAAGAATGACACACTTCAACAAAGAGATACCCTTGTAAGTCTGATCAATCTTCAACACCCCTCTTTTACTTTCGTGTCATCCAGAACAGTGCTGTCAAGTCCACCAGTATCTCTTCGATCCTGCAACACTGGAAATCCCTCACTACACTTCCAACACATTTTCGCTCGGAAACCTGATGTTAAGATTCCAGAAAAGATCTTCGAATCTAATATCCAAGTGATCAATTCTTCCTTCATAACCCATCCAGGAAAACGAGGGTTACTTTTCGATTCTTGGGATAAGCTATCTGCTTCAAGTTCTCATCGGCCCGTTGCCAAAGGTGAATTCTATACAGGAATTTCTCAATAACGCCGTGTCGAATAGTAATTCCAAGACCAATGGCAAGTCATTTTTGAAGCCCGGAGAGGGCAATTGTTTTGTCGGAACGTTGAGTCAGGCCAAGCTGGGTATAGTCTTAGAACAAAGATTGGAAGATTCGGATATGAGTGCCAGAGGTACGGTCTTCGATGTAGTCTAGAAATTAGGGTCACCTAGAATGAAGGACGTGTCACTAAAGTTAGGCAGTCAGAAAGCGGTCTATCAGGGGGGGGGGGGGGGGGGGGTTGACTTACTTGAACATAGTAGTCAATGTCTCGCAGTGAACTCCCGCACCACATTCCCAGTAAGTCTGAGTTGCAGAGAAGTGGATGATTCATCTAGACAAGGCTCTTTCTTGTAGTACCCAATCTCTTTTGTTCAGAACACTATCTTCTACATCACGATGGAAGTCATCGATGAAGTCGCAAACGTAGATTGGCGACTTCAAGCCGTTAGCGACCTTCAAGTATGTTCTCCTTGGTCGCGGACCCAGGAATCCGTCAGTAAATTTCGAAGCGGACGTCGCTGCGAGAGTCCAGTAAGCCATGCTGTAGACCACTTCCATAGTCTTGGCTTCACGTTCCCAGTCCTCTTTATCGTCCTGGACAATGCAAAGCGAGTCGATCCAGAGGTATCATTTACCGAGTTCTCGAGCCACTTGGATGGCATCTTGGAACGTCCTTGGGAGTTTGTTGATGTCTATGCTTTCAGTCCGTGCATCAAAATTATGACGAAGTGTTCGATAGTCCTCGACCTCTCCAGGCGTGAAACTTCCCCAACAGTGGGATAGTGCAATGTAGTCTCCTTCATCTTTCTTTGAGCAATACAGACGCAGAGAATCTGGGTTATGTTCATCTCCGAGATCGAGAACTCTTGTTGGCAGTACGCTTGTAGGATCGGAATAACATCCATACTCTTTGTGCTCCTTGTCGGTGTCACAAACTCGAAGCCACTCACGAAGCAATTCAAAATGAGCTGTAATTCCAGCATCAGGTAATTCTGGTAGTCCTCTCTGAAGATACTCGTCTGGCTCTTTGAGACCTATGATGCATGTGAATTTGCTTATAACGGACAGGAAATCATGTTCACAAACCCGAAATCCCTGATTCAGCATAGACAGTCAAGACAGGGATGTCGCAAAACCCCATTATCAATGTTGAACCCTCTTTGAAGATATCAACCACCTCCCTATATTTCTCCACCATATCATCTCCCAACTCTTTCTTAACCCATGTGTGATAGCGCCTAAACCCTCGACCGAACATCTTGCAGAGCTCACAAGGCTCTGCTGTTCGTGCCAGTTCAGAGCTTTTGCACTCGATCGATTGGCCGGTATCGCAGCTGCCAGGCTGTACAAATTTAGACAAGATGCGGAGGCATTCGCAGTTGTAGCATAAGTTTTCAGCGACTGGCTGTTGTCGTAGTTTCTCCCACTGGTCGTAGAAATTTGAAAGTCCGAGAGGGAAATTGTTGTCAATCTTGTATTCCCAGCGATTTTTTAAACCTCCCCTTCTGACGCGAGTATATCGACTGCTACCCTCTCTTTCGTCGAGATCTTCTGCAGAGAGGTGCTCATGCTCACCCCCAATAGCAGGTGACGAGACGTCAATTTCTTCAGATGCCATGGTCGTGCTTAGTCTGACGACAACCGTAAGATGGGAGTATTCGATGTCCGAAATTTGACGAGGTGGCTGAGAGATCCGTTCGTTGTCTCTTCGACGAGGGCTTTTCAGGTGCCAAAACCGACCAACCAAGGAGATTCCATGTCGTATGCATAATCAGCCCCATAGAGATGAACGGCTCTGTAAGTGGCCTAAATTCTGCTGCAAGAGGCGACAAAGGGAACAGCTTAAAGGCATTAATAAGGCAGACTTGCAAACAAGTGAAGAAGGAGCACTCGCTCGCGGGTCGGTTCAATGACTATCGAGACATCACCCATACAGGTAGGACGATGGTGCCGACCATTTGTCCATAGTTGAGATGTGATGTGGTATTTAGAACAACTCCTGGCCTAGCCTGGCCAGCGCCTTTCTATTATCGCTTTGCATGTCAGTCGTCCTTCTGACCCAGATCCAGAACCGAAACTCCATGCAAATGCCCCAAGTTTACCTTTACATATTTACAACCGCTCGATCCACCATTATTTTCCGAGCATGTTCGTACAGTTTGTCCTTGATCGAACCCTACCGGAAGCCTTCCCGCTAGTATCCAAGAACTCTCACCCACCAAGTCTATCTCTTTCCTCCCGTATCTCTTAAATCTAATCCTCCTCACTCGGCCTCCTCATATAAGCATCAATCGCCGCACTAAACGCCGCAAAACCCGCACATCCCAACGCTGCCGCCTGTGGTCCCGCAGGAGCAGCCAACGCACCACCTGTAATACATCCAGCAATGACTCCATTCTTCCAATCATTCTTAGCTCGGAAGCCTTCAACACAACATTCGGTGCCCGCGAATATAGCGCCGACTTTGCCGAAATTCTTGGCGGAGGAGTAGGAGCGAGTGCCCATGTCTTTGAAGCCGGCTCGGAGTTGTTCGCGGAGGGGGAGGGATTGGACGGCGGCGGCGTTGGGGTTTGTGGAGAGGGGAGTGTCGTAGGACATCTAGGAAGGAGTGTTAGTGATGGGTGGGAGTAGATTGGGGAGGAGAGATTGGGGATTAGATGAAGAGGGAGATAGGACGTACAGAAGCCATGAAGAGACCGAATGCACCACCGAGAGCAAAACCCATTACACCTGAGACGACAGTCTTTCCAGGACACGACTCCATCAGCATTTGCATCTGTAGAATTTGATGTTAGCATAAATTCTTGACCAATTTCCTCGAGCTCGTCTCCAAATCCTCCCAACGTCGCCCTTAACTTTCAGCACATCTCACAGCCCGCACAAAATCCTTGCACATCTGCCTTATCTTCCCACAGCTCCAGCACTCCTTTG
The DNA here is from genome assembly GCA_900073065.1 of Phialocephala subalpina. Lineage (NCBI taxonomy): Eukaryota > Fungi > Ascomycota > Leotiomycetes > Helotiales > Mollisiaceae > Phialocephala > Phialocephala subalpina. The sequence continues at coordinate 1,225,005 of FJOG01000008.1, read as the reverse complement.
TATCCCCTCACATCATCTCCCAAACCTCCCCAGATCCCAATCAGGCCCGTATAGTCAACAACAAAAGAGAAGGAAAACCAACACTCTTAACAGCAGCCATCGCCTGCTCATCCTGCGGATTCATCCCTCCTGACATGCCTCCCGGCGGCGTAAACATTGGATTGCCGTTCATCTTGCTCGTTGTTTGTCGTCCAAGGTTTGGTTGTTATCGCGTTTGGACGAAAATAATTTAATCCGACTGAGGCGTTCTGGAATTTTTAGACTCGGCTGTGGCTGATGCAAGGCTGACAAGGCTAGCGCAAGGCTATGGGTGAAGGGGAGAAAAGTTTGGGACCGATGATGGGTTTGGTCCGCAATTGAATTTCTGAGATATTTAGAATTCTCTTCCTTTGAATTCGTGTCTAGATTTTTGGCATTTATTGCAAAAATCAAAAAAGAAAACCAACACGATGTGGCCGTCACGAGTATATCTCCGACTCATCATCTACGACAATTGGGCCTGGCGGCTCGACGTTGAAGTCGACTTCAGAGTGTGATGCAAGGTTAGTAGAAAGCTTTCGAATTCGATTCTTTTACATTTCAGAACATGCTTTAATGATGAAACATTGCAACATTCGCAGTTTTCACTCGAGTCCTAAAGACAACCTTTCTTGAGACAGACGAGAGCGCGAGACCTTCCTTATGTGTCGATTGAGCTTCTTTCTTTTCCTTTGAGTAATGAAATCATAGAATACAAAGCCTTTTGCTGACACTCTAAACTTTTAGCAAGAAAAGCATCGCCAAGTGAAGATCTCAGACCCAACAAATCTAGGAACCAGGTATCTACCTCAACGCCACGCAATGCAACCCACAAACCCTCAAAATGCCATCCCCTCCCTCCCCACACCTCCACCAGCCCTCACATAACCAACGCCGTGAACTTCCCTCTCTTCCTAATACTGGGTCCATAAACATAAAACAAAAACGGAATCGGAATCATCGCCACAGCCACGAATCCCAAAATACTACTCGCCCACCCAATTCCAAGATTATGAAACATTGGATTTACAAACAAGGGGAAAGCGGCTGCGAAGACTGATCGGAGGAAGGTATTTGCGGCGACGGCGGAGGCGGAGAAGCGGGCGAAGGTGTCGATGAGGTAGTTTAGGGCGGCTTGGAAGATGGTGAAGAAGCCGAAGCCCATGCAGAAGAGACCGATTAAGGGGGCGAGCCAGAATACATGGACAGGACTGGTCCAACCTGGTGGGTGTTAGCGCGGGGTAGACAATGGGGAGAGGATGATATTGAGGTTGGTAAGAGTGTGAAAGGTGGGAAGATTTGAATCTTGGAAGTTCGCGAAATTTTGCAACTAGGAATATGCAGCCTAGAAAGGAACTTGGGGGGAACTAAAAGCACTTACCGAAGATGAACAATCCTGCCGCGAAGAAGACGGAGCCAAACATCATAGGCGGTAGGCGAGCCTCGGGTACTGCTTTGTTTCCGTTCTTCTCGAATTTGCGCAGGTAGAATTTGTTGTTGCTAAACGAATTTATCAGCCTCCATACACAAATTAGCTCGAAGTGCCTTACAAGATGTTCGCAAATCCTCCCGTGATGGTTCCCAACAACAATGCCAGGAAAGGCAACTCTGAAGTCACGGGACCCCACCCCCTTTCTTCTGCGAACTGGATCGGGATTGCAGCTAGACATCTGAAATTCATCAACAGCTATCTCAAAGTCAAGATGGCAGAACTCACAGGTACAAAATCCCGTAAACAAAAGAAGCATACAACGCAACCAGGAAGCAAATCGGCGTAGCAAGAAGCCGAAACGGAGTCTTCAAGAACTTATTCGCAAGTTCCTTGACACTGACATCCCATTCTTCATGTCTAGCATGAAGAGCCCAATTTCCCGTCTCGTGACGGAGCCGTCTTGCTTTGGTGACGAGGAGGACTGGAGGGTAGCTTTCGTCCAGAATCAGGACATCGAGCAGGAGAAAGAACATCATCATTATAGCTGTGATGTATTCAGTCCACCTCCACCTCAGATAACTCGATACTATCGCTCCTCCTGCAATTGGTCTGTTTTTTCAGTCAGCAATTGACTCCAATTCCGATTTTCAGCAAGATCGGAAAGAGAGACAACACTCACCCCAAAGTCGGCCCCCCAACAACAGCAAAAGCATACCCCACAATTGCCGTCCCTCTCTGACCCGGTGACCAGATATCTCCCAACACCCCACCTGTATTCGTCACCGGCGCACTCCCAAACAGTCCGGCAAAGAACCTCGTAATCAACACCGTCTGAATATCCTTCGCTGTCGCCGTCCCAAATGAAAAGCACCCTGCGATAAAATACGGTGCTAACACAGCAGGCTTACGCCCATAGACTTCTGATAATGGGGCCCATAGTAGAGGACCGAGCCCGAAGCCTAGTAACAAGAAAGAAAGGCCGAGAAGTCCCACTTCGTTGCCGACGTGGTATTGAGTTGAAATTTGGGTGATGGCGGGCGCGTAGACGGAGGAAGCCCAGGTTGAGCCCATGGTTGTTAAGCCATAAAGAAGAGTAGTGACAAGCTTCTTTCGGAAAGGCCAGTTGATTGGGTGGTAAGGATCATCTGGGCCGTCGAAGTCGACAATGCTGTCGGCGGTTGTTTTGACGTGTGAGAGGGGGTGCGTGAAGCGTCCGCGCAACGAGCCTCGACCGGTTAGGGATTGGGTTCTGGTAATGCGTGCGCGGGCGCTGGATTGAGTTGTGGAGGTATTTTGGCGGGGCAGAGGGGCGTCGATGGCGGTTTCTTGTTTTTCGAGGTCGAGAGCATTGTGGTCTGGTCGTGAGGAGACTGGAGACGTATCTGAAATTGAGGAGGACGGTGGCGAGGAAGCCATTATGAAGCCTTTGAGTTGTGTGAGATACCCGTTAGATGTCTAGACTTGAGACAGCTTTGATGAAGTACAATTGGGCGAAGACAAGAGACGTAAAGCAGCTCAAGTATTCACAGAGAACATTGACGTCTCAACTGAGGTCCCTTGCCAAGAAGAACTGTCGCACTTTCGAGTGGAGAGCTGCGGAAGCATCCGCTAGAGGTCAGGGTACTCGAGTATGCATGCAGCTCAAGTCGCTCGACTCGAACAGAATTGAAGCACCCGCTTCTTAAAAGAGGAACTGAAAGTGCATGCAGCCTCAACTTTAGCTCTGGGAAAGGTCGAGATCAGAAGAGAGGAACCTGGATTTATCCGTCGTCGAAAAAGCTTGACCTCAAAAATAATGACGGGAAACGGTTGATCGGCATTGCAAGGCGGTGCCCACTTTTGTCCCTCTGGGGCAGGTTGCTTCCGGTGCCGGAAGTATTCTCCCGTCACTCGACGTAGTGGCTGGTAGCGGAGACAACATCCGACTTCGGACTTAGAGCTATGGTGTGCACATCAGGGATATAGTTGAAGAGAGTCAGGATATCGAAGCTTTATATCGCGTTTGCAATTCGTTTGGTCATGTACGTCAGATTTCCCGAAGAGAAGACGCAGGAGAAGGTGCTGACACTTGGCATAACAGCCGAGCCAACCAACCAACCAACCATCTCATCTTGAGAGTTGTAATGAGAGTATGTATTAAGTACTTGTGTATTCAAAGTTCACGACAATGCTGTTGCCAGCCTCTGAAAATCTGGACTCCCAAGTCCAGTTACTGCATCCCACCCCACACTTGCATTCCACGACGCATCGCATCCATAGCTAACTCCCGCCCTAATGTCATTCCAGACATCCTGAATACTCTCCGAATACAACGTTGGGTTCAGCCACCCAAGAACCGGCTTGCCATTCCTCAACCGAATGTCGTTTATTAGCGCGATCATTGAGGCAAAGACAGGTGTACCTGCGCTCGTTCCAGAATGATGCCCTGATGTGACGTTGTTATTCTCAGTCTCATATCGAGAACCGTAGACTGCGACATCGGGAATGCCTCTTCCTGAAGCGTTGTATAGACCCTCATATTGCCCATTGAGTGTCTTGATGTAGGACTCGGTGGCGTTGCGTTGATAGTCAGGGACGGCGAAATAATTCGAGAACCCACCAGACGAGAAGCTGGAACCTTGCTCGTCAATGATGACTGATGTTGATCCGATGGAGGTGACCCATGGGCAGCTTGCTGGAAAGGTAGGAAGGAAGTTAGCCCGACTTTGGCCATCATTGCTGACGCAGGGAACATCATCCTGCCCTGCGACCCCGCCATCGCCAGAGGCATCAATGATTGAAACTCCGCGAAGAGCAAGCCTTCCAAATAGATCGCAAACGTGAACGGCGTAGTCACGCGGAACAGTCTGCTCTGTGTCGGTGTAGGAGATGGAAATAACCTGAGGAATGGCTCCATCTGGCTTCGCCAACATGTATTGAAGCCACTCGAGATATGGTTCGGCGTAGCTTTGGTTGAGAGGAAGTTCTTGCCCGTCCTGGCCAAGAGTTGGTGGACGACCGCCAACGGAATAATACACGACTGGTAAAGATCCTGTGAATGGCATGCTGAATTCCATATCCAGGGTGGCTTCGATGCCAGCCGAAGATTCATTATTGGTTCCGTTGTTGACCAATTCAACAGTGAATGAGCCCGGATTGGCACGAGTCTCTGGCGAATTGCCGTACTTTCGGACGAAAGAAGTGATATCTGTGTGGTTGATATATTGTTCCAGGAAGCCAACGACCCCGAGACTGCTGCCGCTGGCTGTTGTATTGGTTGGGGGAGTGTAGGTGATGTTGTAGAATGCAGCTATACATGTGGGTGTGATTGTGTTGCACGCAGCTAGCACCTCCGGTGACACATCACGCGAAATGATGGGCCTCTTGTCGATTTCTGATGCAGACCTCTTCGATGACCAGAATACATTTCGACTTTGAGGTGTCGGAAAATATGTGACAGGGTGAACGAGCGCGACGTGCTGACGGATATTTTCTGGCAAGCTGTACTGTAGACTTCGGGTAACGGCAGCACCTCCTTTGGTCATTTGAAATACCCCAAATTTCGATTTCAGCAATTGGTTAGCTGCCTTGACTGTGCTGAGGAAAGAGATCGAGCTGGTGTGGTTAATGAAGGCAATATCGCTGATGCCATTAAAGGAGGACAGCCACGAGGCGATCAACTCAACAGTCTCATCCTTGGGAGCGACGAAAGTTGCCAGTTGTTCCTGGCTCAGATGATATCCATATTCAGGGCTTTCGGGACTGCTGATCGCAGTGAGCTTGGTTGCTAGTTCTTGGTCTGCTTCGCTTTTGACAACAATTCGTAGACTCAAGATATCGTCGTCGCTCGCTGGTCCTCGGAACGTCCATTCGCTCGGGCTCTGATCAATGGATTCCACGGTCTCATAATGTCCCCAGGTATTTGCGACAATGCCGGGAGCTCCGAGAACAAAAGACGCAGAGGGGTATAAAATGAAAGCGATTGAAAGACTTGATAAAAACATTATGAATGATATATCGGTAGGTAATCGTCGAAACGAAAGAGCGCTGCAAAGGAGTGAGAATTCTCAACTGAACAAGAGTATCATATGCTTCGACATACAGCCCTATATCCCCACGAGATCTTCACCAGCTAGAGACCACTTGGACCACTTCTCACTTTCGGTGCTTGAGTCAACTAAACAACGTTTTTTTGGGTAGCTGCCCCCGCAAATACGAGCAAGAAACAATGCAGGGAATAAAGTGCCAAGGCCTCACCCAATCTTTAGGAAGGTGCCATTATTCCCTGCCAAACTCTATCTTCGAAAGAATCATGATCATGGCTCGGAAAAAGGGGGTAAATTGTTGATCCGGGTCTACTGTGAGACTCGGAAAGCTCTCATGCTCTTAAGGCTTGGATGAAGGTCGTATGTTTACTCGGCTTGCGAGAGAATCGGCGAGGATTGCTCGTGTTGATGCATGGCAGATTCAGTCGTCCTACCCATCGAGTTGAGCGAACAAGGGAGCCGAAATGGTTTATCGACGGGAAGTAACTTCGATGTGTTGTTGACTTCCTCGAGTCGACATCTCGTAAGAGGAGAAGTTTGTTGATGAGGAGAGGTCGTGGTGCCTCGCGATGTTTCAAACCGGCACTTTGGACCCCTGCAGATGGCTCTTTCCTGGTTGGTGCGCTTGGCTTCACCACCTCCGCAGTGTATTTTTAGACCCTAACCTTCTCCCTTTCTCCATTCTCCCCCTTTCTCTACCGACAACATTCATAGAACTCCGTTCTCTTGATATCGGAGTGTCCGCAAGGCAGTGCTCTCATGACCCAAACCCTTCTAGAATCTTTTTTCATCCTTCCATTCATGCGCCACCATCTTCCCCACTATCTGTCCAAAGAAGCTTAAACTTCGGAAATGAGCCTCATGCAATTAACCTTAAACCCCCTAAAGTGTCTCCCGGCTGAAGTCGCTGATCATCTCGTATTCTTTGCATATTTCTGTCATTGCGGAGACGCGATTTCCTACTTCTCCTTGCTTGATGGTCATTTGGTCAGGGTGTTACATTTCCAGAAGTCTTGGCCTCAACGTCACGAGCGCGAGATGAATGAGCAGAAAGAGCACATATAAATCAAAGTTTCTGCTCATTCAGAAATTTTAAGATCTAAGCAACATCTTACTCTCGTTTCAGTTCACCATGTTGTCTTCTATTTGGTCCCTCGCTACTTTCTTCAGCTTGTCTTCGGCATTGGCAATCAACCACCGCCAAAATGCTGGTTACTATTACATGCCAGTCGAGTTTGACTATGGCGCCGACAGCAGGGTGACCGCTCAATTTACATTCGGTTCTGCGGAGGAAGAGCCGATTCAAGTAGTAATGGACACCGGAAGTGCCAATTTCTGGGTATGACCTCTGATCTCCCCCTCGCTATGTCCTCATCACATCTAACACCCCTCAGATCTGGTCTCCGAACGCCACCATTCATTGGGGATCTCAATACCTCGGAGTGGAAGGGCCATGCAACGCCACAGTTCCAACACCCTATGACCCAGCACTCTCCTCATCAGCAATCTGGTATAATCAATCTTCAACTTACGCATACGCTGGAAACGCCAAGATCGTTCGTGGTGCTCAATACACCAACGATACCCTCACAGCCGTAAATAGCAGCTCCTCAATCCCCGGCGTCCAATTCGCACTTGAGAACTATGGCCTATTCCGGCAACTCGACAATGGCTCCTGCATCGTTCCGGAATTCGATAAAGGTATCCTCGGTTTGAGTCCGTACACGAATACCACGACCGGACCTTCATTCCGTCAGAATCTCTACGATGCCGGCCTCACCACTACCAAGACTATGTCAATGTGGTTCGATGCCTCAACCACTGCATTTGGAAAACTCACAGGCGGAGTCCTGTTCGGTGCAATCGATACCTCGAAATATACCGGCGAGCTCGTCAAACTCTCCAACGTCGTCTCAGAATACGAGATCGGCATCTATGTTAGTAAGCCCAACATCACCATCAATGGGCAAACTTTCGTCCCGGATCAAGACACAACCTGCCTCGTTGATTCCGGCGCTCATGCCGATTACCTTCCGTTCGATTTTCAGTCCAACATGACGGATCTCTTCCTCAACGCCACAAATGGAGTCTTGACTCAATACGCCGGTGTCATCGCGTTTAACGGCTCTTGCGACGATATTCCGGATGTGAATATCACCTACGCCTTCGCTGGTTCTGAGGCTGGCAAGAGTGTGAACATCGATGTTCCGATTAGGAACTATGCACGGGGTCTAGCGACGCCGAGTGATGCGGGTGCTGTTTGTATGTTTAATTTGGAGTCGGGTGGATGTATATTTGGTGCGCCGTTTTTATCGGGTGGGTTTATGGGACTTGACGACTCGGATAACAGCATCTGGCTTGCCCAAGGCGCTGTCAGCTCTGAAGGTGAGGCTGTCCAGGATAGCACACTGAAGGTCTTTGGTGCAGGTGAGAGCTTTGGGTCCCTGTGAGGGTTGCCTGGACACTCTGGTGTTCTAGGAAGAGGGGAGTTTGTTGCTGCGAAGGCTCTGGCCCCAACGATCAGGGACAGCATTTCATTTGTCGGGGTTCATAGGGTGGAGTTCCGGGTTCTCTTGCTTGGAGACGTATACATTGATTGACATAATTAATCATTCATACAATGGTATCACAATTTGGTCGTTGCTCATCCTGCCCTTGATCCTTCGATGTTCCAAAATCCATCAAACCATTTGGTATCATGAAGCCCCTACCCCTTCTCGTGATTGAAAAGCCGTCAATCCTCACAGCTTATAGCTGTGCCCGTCTAGGGCGATCCTCATACTCCTCCCACGCCTCAGGAAACCCCACGCTCCTCGCCCAAGTAGCACCAGAGTCCTCAACGCTGTCGATAACCATGTTCCCAATTTTCTCCCACATAAATCCCTTGATCTTACACCACTCCTCGTTCTCGTACTCCTTACTCACTCTCTCTCCATTCGCCACCGCTCTTCCAAGCTTGACCGCATGCCCATCATCTGGGTAGTTGAAGAATCGTTCGAAGATCCCTGGCCATTCCGTATCTTTCATGCTTCCTTGTCCATTCGTTGCTGCTGTCTCAGCTGGCAATTTTGCCGGCACATAAGTACTGATCTCATCCAACAAGAGCTCAGGAGAAGCTCTCGAAGCATACATTGCGAGGTCGAGCCAGACTTTGAAATTCAGGAGTCGGACTTTATTTTCTTCACTAAGCCAGGGTAGGGAGAGGAAGGTGGGGAAGAAGATGGAGGAGTTGACGCAGTGCATGTAATAGAAATCAAACTTAACCTGCTTCAGTGGATTCTGCGCCGCTGCTGTAAAGTAGATGGCAGAGTTGGTCATCTCGACAGTCTTCTCTTTGAGATTTTTGGGGGTGCAAGAGAATTGGGAGGCGATGGAGCGCATTTCGGAAGGAGCGCGGATGAGGATTCCGTCGCGGATTTTGTTAGCGTCTGACCAGTGGGCTGCGCTTGAGAGTTTCTTGTCTGCCTTGATTTCGTCCAAAAGTTGAGGGATGGTCTTGATACCCTTAGGTAGGTTCGAGTTGACGGCCTCTTCGACGGAGAAGAGGTATTTAGAGGTCCAGAGGTCGTGGGCGCATGCTTGGGCGATGGCTTCGCACATGATGGCGGGCTGTTGGAACTCAATACCGAAACCGAGGTGGATGATGGGATGGAGGAAACCTGAGGATGTTAGTCATGTATATGATCTGGGGAATTGGGGGAAGGAAAGACGTACCAGCGTACATGCGTCCGAAGATGTCGTTTGCTTGTTCGGTGCCAGCAAACAGGTATTCTTGAAAGACCTTCTCCCATCCCTTCTTCTCCATTTCGGTTTGGAAGAAGATCAGGAAGTCGTGATAGTATTTCTCTTTTCCGAGATACTTTTTGAAGTTCGAGGGGTTGTGCATGTCTTCGACGACCTTTTCTTCGACGGGAACGGGTCGGCGCTGGTAGTTGGCATTGTCTTTGTAGGCTCGTTCGATTTGGGAGGTTGATGCTCCGAGTCCGTAGAGGGTGAGTAGATGGTGCACGATGTGGTTGTGAAAGCCTTCTTGGTTGAAGAATATGTGATGTTTCTGGTTACTATGTTAGCAGAGGGCAGTGAAGGTCAGACGAGGTTGCACTTCATGGTTCTCTTGGAGAAGTTCGGAGGCCTTTGCTGCTGTGTCCGAGTTTTGAGACTTGAGGTTGAGAACTCCAACCGTCTCGGGAGTCAGATGGATCTTAGTTGGTGTAGCCATCTTGTCCTTCAGTTGCGTTGAAGATCTTCGCCACTCTTGAAAGGAGGAAGTTGTTGCTTGTGTGTAGGGTCTTGATTGAACTTTGTGTAAATTTCTTGCTGCTCTTGAAATAAAAGATGATCTAATGAACAACATATGTTGTTCTGTTTGGAGGATTGTTGAAGAGCCTATATACTTGCGAAGGAGGTTGTGTTTGTCAATTTACCCAATCACGTGGGGTAACGGATGACGTAAGGGTATTCTTTCCCCTCTCTCCTGCATTACGAAGCGAGCAGTGTATTTGGCTGGCTTCAGCTCCTGAAGACAAGTGTTCTGTAGTAGGAACCTTCCCGTTATGTATGCTTTGAAACTTCGGAGTCGCGAGACAAGCGAGACAAGGCGAGACGCATTGTCTCGGCCAACCAACGCCGCCGAGAAAGAGCACTTGATTGGGCTTGTTAGGTCAGCAACTTAGCTAGTTCCCCCTTTTGACTCCTTGGGATGCGGGGTACAAGCGAGTATCTTGGAATATCTACGGAGAAGGCGGATTTAAGCCATGAATCTGGACGGTCAATATTATGCCGATGGGAAGTCAGCAAAGTCTAGGCTCTGCGATTGACTAAGCTGCTCTGGAGATGTGTCCTGAACGTGGCCAGGCCCAGGGAATTAGATTGATTGTTGGCGTGATTGTTGGACAAGTATGCCACTGCTGCGAATTGCTTCATAATATTTGGACGTTCTGCATGTCGTCGTTGTGTGGTTGCGATAGAGTATGGTGTTGTGGCTGGAACATTAGACCTTCCCCAAACTGGACTAGGTAAACGTGGCTTGCGCTGTTCCCTGATTTCCCCGTGCTTCTGCTGCAGCTCCGGCACGTTTCGTCATCTCATTCGAAGATCAGGAGCTTGATTGTGTGAAGCGATGTCGATGTCAACAACCCTCTTTCCTGTTGCTCCAGCTTCTGCTATTGCATGCATCTCGGATGAGAGATTTTGTGCATCTGCAAGAGTTCCATGATACGGCAACATGGCAATTCAAGACAAAGCAACACTTGTGAGCTCTATAGCTCTGCGGATCGCGACTTTCATCTTCCTGAGATGGATACCGGGCCATGTAAGTGCAACTCGAGAGAAACAACTATTCAAGCGTTCTAATGTGCTGCACAGGACTTCCCTCCAATCATTTACACGCTATTCGCGATCTACCTTGCCTCCTTCATCGCAACTTTCTTGACCCAACCACAATACGAGATTGTGGATGATGAAGTGGACATCACCGTGACGGAAGCAGAGGTCGAGGATGAACCTTCCGGATCTCAGCTGCACAATCTGCGGAGTGCTGAAAAGCCAGACACGCATATTGAGGAAATAGTCGATGTGGAAGAGACAATTACGCTAGAAGAGAGGTCTGCGATGCCATGGAAGACACTGTTGACGGGTCTCCCGAGTCCAACCTCTGCTCTGCTTTCTCTGGCTACACTTTTAATCAATGTTGCCTTGGTATTGGCCGCCACGGACTTGATATACAGGGGGAAAGCCTATTATCCAAGCCACGACTTGTCGTTTGCTCGACTTGGGTATGTCTCGCCGACGGAAGCAAGCCTGTTGATCAGGGAGCCAAACGCCGCCCAATTGCCCATCTTCGTCTCCTACCGATTGGTGGATACTCCTCAATCGTATGAAGACCCAGCGTGGCAACATGCAGGAACCATCGCGTCAGTTGGGAACGATACGGACTACACTGGGGTGGTTAAGTTTGCGTTGCCCAATCATCCAGACCGGACTTACCAGTGGGCTACCTCCAACAATCATACCGGATTCTTCACGGTCCCTCCCAAGCCCGGACAAGTACCTGCACATGGAGATTTCACATTCTTGACATCCAGCTGCATCATTCCGAGATTTCCCTACAATCCTCTCGATCATGCATTGGCCATCCCAGGTTTCCGGCACATGGCTAATGTCATCAAATCGATTCCTGGAGGCGCACAATTCATGCTTTTCTTGGGCGATTTTATCTACATTGATGTTCCGAAACGTTTTGGAGTCACAGCTGAGGATTACAGACGAGAATACCGCCAAGTCTATGCTTCACCAGAATGGCCCTCTGTTGGACAAAACTTGAGTTGGATTCACGTGTTAGACGATCATGAAATCGCAAATGACTGGGATGGTAATACAACAGGAGTTTATCGGGCAGCTACGGATCCTTTCCATCACTATCACACGTCAGTCAATCCTCCTTTGGCACGCAAAGCTGGTACCTACAATGCGGCGAGGACCGGAGCCACCTATTTCGAATTCAGTCAAGGACCTGCTTCGTTTTTCATGATGGACACCCGAACCTACCGCGACTCTTCCAGCCGACTACCTGTCAATAGCACCGAGAAATCAATGCTCGGTCCGGAGCAGCTATCCGACTTGCTTGCTTTCCTAGAAAAGCCAGAGCCAAAGGGGGTGAAGTGGAAGATTGTGGCGTCAAGCATTCCATTCACGAAGAACTGGCGAGTCAACAGTCTTGACACATGGGCGGGATATCTCCATGAGCGCCAAAAGATCTTGGAAGCTATGTGGGATGTGGGACTTCGAGGTGGCATTGGCGTTGTTGTCCTCTCGGGAGATCGTCATGAGTTTGCTGCTACCGCATTCCCGCCCCCTGTGGGTGGAAAGTGGCCAATCAGTGCGACCGTTAACGAGTTCTCGACAAGTCCTCTCAGCCAATTCTACCTACCAACTCCGACATATCATCAGACTGATGAGCAAGATATCATGGTCAAGTAAGCCCTTTGCACGCATGCACACGAGATAACTGCTAATGACTGATGAAGGTACATCCCGAACGGAAACTCGAAGTTGGGTGCCATCACCATTGAAAACACTAGCGGCGATCAGAGCATTCTCAAGTTCAGATTATATGTTGACGGAATCGAAGCTTGGTCTTCGGTCTTACTCTCACCACCAACGATTTCTGGGAAGCGCTGGGGTAAGGATGCTCTTTGGGGATAGAGATAGAACAGAGGTATAATTTGGATGAAGAATAGGCGTTTATTTTTGGAATAAAGGTGGGCTAGGTAGGCGTTTGCAGATATAATGGATGATGTTGCTCATGAATTTCTGGTCTTTGAGGTTGGTAAAGCAAGGCTTCGACCACTGCATTGCAATCTCTATTGTTCGTGCCTTGGCTGGTAGGTGAAGAAGCCTTCAAGAGGCTAATGGATGCCTGAAGACTGTTATTGACTTGATACCCATCCTCAGGATGCGAGGGTGAGTTTCTCTTTGTACACAACCCTGATTTGATCTGTGCGATGGCATGAGACTTTTCTTTCTGCTGTCATCTGTGGTTCTGTCTGACAAGCACCTCACCTCCACGGTGTCGTACCCTGATCATACATCAACTTGCCACTTGTGTGGCATGCAGCCAAGTTTCCAAAAGGTACTTTGTCACGGTCTCAATAGCGGTCATTTCCTGGGACATCCAGAGAGCTGGACAAACGACAAACGACACTGTAGACACTCCGTCGGAACATGCCGAACAGGCGATGTGCCCCTTTTTAGCCGAAGCTGATCAAAGACGTCCGAGTAAGAAGGTCTCCATCTACCTACCCAACAATAGCGACGGCGGTGTTGAGAACAATAGCAAATGATTCACTCTACATTTTCTATAGCAACCTTCGAACCAGCTCATTGCAAAGATGTATTTGTCTTGACAGGATACCGTTTCCGACTTCGTTGTTACGTTACTCCTCTCATCCTCCACTACAGGTAAAGAAAAGTCAAATCTTATTTCCCTGCTGTCTTCAACTTCACCTAGGTAGATTGGCTTGTACTAGAGAAATGATGTCGATGGGTGTTACTGACCACTTGCAGTTACATCATTGCATCACTAATCAATAACCTCTTCGAATACTCCCGCAAAGTGCGGTTTGCTTTCTCGAATCATTTTACCCCACGGTCTCTGGTAAAGTGCTGATACCGTCGGTTTCAGCAACCACTTTGAGGCACTTCCTCAAGGGGGTTCACAAGGAGGAAGAAAGCAGCAGTAAGTCCCCTCTATCCCCTTAGACTATCCAAAGACCATCTCTAACACTATTGCCTTTGTTCGCTTCAAGTACGATCACGTCATCATTGCATCACTAATCAATAACCTCTTCGAATACTCCCGCAAAGTGCGGTTTGCTTTCTCGAATCATTTTACCCCACGGTCTCTGGTAAAGTGCTGATACCGTCGGTTTCAGCAACCACTTTGAGGCACTTCCTCAAGGGGGTTCACAAGGAGGAAGAAAGCAGCAGTAAGTCCCCTCTATCCCCTTAGACTATCCAAAGACCATCTCTAACACTATTGCCTTTGTTCGCTTCAAGTACGATCACGTCCAATAGAACCCTTTACTCTCGTCGACCACTTCGTGCACTCTCCGGAACATTCTACACCATAGCGTAAGTCACATGTTTGCACGCTCGTCAGAAAAGAGGCATAGTTCAAGCCGTAGTTCAAGCCGCACTGAAAATTCTTATGAAGCTAATTTCTTGCTAGAAGTTACCTCTTCCACGCACACATAACATCGAAATCGTTGCGGCTGTCAAGTTTTCTTTCATCAACAAAACTTTCTTCGCGCACAATAGCTTTCGACAACTTTATTCTCCTACGTGGCAACGGCTCTTCCGTCGCAAAAACACAATCTCGTGGTCAATATGGGCAACAAAAATCGTCGAAATAGTAGCACTTCGAGCATGATGTCGGTCCCCTCCTCAGAGAACCTGGACCCCAAGGACACCGATATCAACACGGGTTCCGGTGAGCAGTTCAATCTCCATACTGGTAGCAATAACTCTACTGTTCAAAAGATCGCTAATGGTCTGGAAGATCTTGCTGCTCGAGCACCAAACTCCATGCCCTCCCGACTCGGTTTCAAGTCTTTCAAGACTGGAACATTGGTCACCAAGAACGGTCAACCCTCTCTCGTTGCTGTCCCCGATATGAGCTACCTCCTTTCTGCCTCCAGGCCTCGAAAGAACGGTGTCCAATCGAAGCTATCTCCTACTACCCCCGCCTTCGTACCCAAGATGAAGATTCCAACCGGCCCAAAGAATCCCAATATCCATTACACACGCGCCCATGCAGCTGCCACCGCTCAGACCAAGCGCACTGGTTCTACCAACTTCCAAAAGGTCCAAGACCTCCTGCAGGGTATGCGAAATACGGGCTCAAATCAGAAGTCAAAGAACTACAATTGTTGCGGTGGAGGTGCGGTCCAACAACCTGCTCGTCAACAAGATTCTCGAGTCATGAGCATCCCTGACGTTGGTGGTGTTAGCTATGGCAGCTCCGGATTGTATGGTGGTGCTGTCCAAGGCCGAATCGGATATGACAACTCGGGATATAGTGGTGCTGTCCAGGGTGGGGCTGGCTATGGAAATTCTGGCTATGGTGCCGTTGGATATCACAACAATGGCTTTGGCAACATGGGCTCGGGCAACATCAGCTCAGGTTGCAATGCCTATGGCAGCATCCAGTATGGTAGCAACCAGGTAAGCCCACCTTCTTGGAGCTATATTCCCATCCCCTTTGTTTCGAGAATTTAAATGTCCCGAGGCTCCTGGGACATTCTACTCTCCTCTTTGAATCGCTTAACATAGGAATGCTGACACTCGGTACAGGTTGGTTACGATAATTCCGGCTACGGTCAGCACAATACTGGACCCAGCAACATCGGATATCGAAGCCCCAGCCACGGCGCCATTGCCCGAGATTCGTCTGTTTATGGCAACCTTCTTCGCCGAAACTATGGTCAGAGTAGCTCCGATTACGACTATGATAGCCCAGGTCCTAGCAACATGGGATCTGGTTACGCCACACCTACGCAAATCACCCCAAGCTACTACGCCAACCCTTATGCTCAGGCTCCTATGGGTATGGATACGAAAATGGGCTCGTGTCTCGCCATGGCTAAGACGGGTTCTCGATCAAGTTCCGAAGGCACTGTTATCCATCAAGCACAATTAAGAAAGCAACACTTTCGAACCCCCAGCCCACCTCGATTCTCAGCTAGGTCTATGAAGGTCTTTCATCTTCGCGGCGATAAGACCAAGAAGGATGTCGTAGTCACTGCTAATGATGTTATTCGCAATCGGGTCCAAATTCACCAACGTTACCTGGAACCCGATGGACTCCCATATGATACCGTCGTCAATATCTACCGACCTGCGGTCTACAACTTCCTAAAGGACTTCCACGACAACTTCACCGGTCAACAAAAGCAGGAATTCCTCCTTAAGACCACTGTTGAGATCCGAGTTGAGATCCCTGAGGATTACGAAAACCCAAATATTGCTAAGGAGAAGCCAAAGGTGACCAAGGTCACTGTCCAAGCTAACACCATGGGCAAAGAGAATGAGACCGATGAATCCCCCAAGAAGTACTCCTTCTCCACCACCACCAGCGGCGAGCGCACCGTTCTCGATACCCTCAACGAGCTTGGCACTGAGTTCGCAAACAACACGAAGAACCTTACCGTCACTCTCGTCTTCCCCCGCGACCCAACCACAACCACATTGAACACCGCCATCAATCTCGCCCCAGTCGAAGGTGCTCCCGTTGGTTGTGCAACTTTCAACTTCCTGGACAAGCTTTGTCATTACATTGATGATAACTTTTCCGCCATCACCAACCTGACCGTCTGCCTCCGAGTCCCAAGCAACACCCGTATGCCGCTCAGCATGCCTCAGCTTTACTATGTTCTCCCGTTCTACGATCTCAAGTTTACGAATTGGTATCTCGTGTACCTGCCTGATAATTTAACAAATGCGCTCAAGGTGGAGGGTTGGTGCGTGGGTATGTTGGATAGGGAACGTGATCGCGTTGTGATCAAGCGTATGAAGAAGAAGCAAGAGGACCGACGCAAGATCGACAATGCGATTTTCGTTACGCCATCTGCATACGTTCCGGAGGTCAAGGTCCGCCAGGGTGAGGTAAAGAAGGTTAGGAATGATGCTGGTGGTGGTCGATAGGTGGACTGTGAATAACCATAATCACCCGGCCCTGGCTGGACATTGGCGCGGTAGTCCTCAGATAGATACGAATAGCACAGCATGACCCTTAGGTTTAGAATGCAAGATGCTTTTCAAAATTTCACCAAGTAAATCTGATTATGTGACCAGTGAAATGTTGTGATTTATTCTCGGTTTTGGAGGGTTACCATTGAGGAAAGCGGGTATTCAGGAAGTCCTAGAGATGGGACATTAAAAACCCTGACCTAGGAGCCTCATAGTAACGCATGTTACACTTCCGTTTCTAGAATCATCAAAATACTCCGTTGTTCGGCCCGAGGGACATGCTATGCTTCTCTGTCGATCTCGTATCTCCATCTTCAATGTTCCTCGATCTGAGAGAACTTATTAGGATATAAAGCACTGAAAAGTGAGGATATGGCAATGTGCCCTCGAGAACTTTCATGTAAATTCACCCCGCTACCGACCAGTACAAGCCCTGCGACCCTCTTCACCTCACCTTTCGCAACCTTCACCTTGATCTGCGGAACGAATGCAAAGGGGCGAACAAATATAACTTCATTCATTCCACGTTGAGTAAGAAATAGTACCCTATAAAATCCATAGTCGACTACCAGTTCCTGGTTTTCAAGTCCTCAAGTCTTAAAATTGGCTATTTGAAAGCCTCAGAAAGGCTGGGACATTTGATCACTGTCAATACGTTAATCTGAAAGAACGCTGTCAGCACGACACATTTCCCCGAACTTGGTCAGTGTGAAAGTTCAGCAACTTCAAGGACTTTCAAAATTCTCAGAGAAGGAGCAGTGCCATCGAGGGAATTAAAGTTGCTCTTCCTCAGGGCGTGAAAAAGTATGCAAGGTTGGCCAATTCCAATTCCAACTCAAGTTTATGGACCTTTTTCGATTAATTGGATCGTGAATGGACTTCCTAATCGGGGAATAATGCCAACTCAAGACTCGAGACCGACTCGAGTTTGGGTTGGAATTGGCTAACCTTGAAATTATACTCGCAGAGGTTCTGGTCGACAGAGGGTGAATTGTACATCATGGACTTGGTCTTCTTTGGAGCATCTTTTCTCACTTTATAATATTATTCGCGAGGGTGTCTCAGCCTTGGCTGGACATTGAACTCGTGATCTTTTTGGTGGGTGGTCTTTCGGCGGATACAAAGGCATGATACCCCAAGTCCTATAATACAAATGCTTTTCTATTCGAAGCACATCCAACGATGCATTTCGCAACCGCGTTCAGATCCATCAACGATACCTCCACCTCATAGCCGGCTTGCCCTAGGACACGTCAAGTCCCACGCGACCCTCGCAGGGTAGTGGTAGTAGGAAGGCTAGACCAAAGCAAGATCGACCAATACAACTATATTGAATATCCCAAAGTTCTGGAACTTCCAGAACACTCAAAGCAAGATGCTGTTCTAACGGTACGGGAGTGCATACGTCGGACATCTCCACTTCACGTCGCTTGGAAGTCTGACCACCCCAAGAACTTTCAACTCTAAAGTGACTTGAGGAGAAACACAGCAGGATCCATGCTGGTGCTAATCAGACCGAAGTCCACTTCGAGTCCCGAGTAACACTCGCATGATACTCAGCATGCCTCAGCTCTACTACGTGCTTCTGTTCTACGCCCTGCATCTGACGGCTTAACACCTCATGTCTGGCAACTTGAAGGACTTTAACTTATGATTTAGAGGGAGTACTCGAGGAGTAGGAAGACGTACAGTATTCCCATTCTAATAATCTCCAATGTTCAGCAGCATGAAGAACTTCTGAACACAATATTTTTATCAAATCGAGTGCATAAACTTGCCTGCTTCGAACACTTATAAACTTGACGGACTTTCGAAACGCCATTTCTTAAAATGATCACGGGGTGCAAGAATTATACTGCAAATGTTATGTCATTGACGTACAAACCCCTTCTGTACCCGCTCTAGGTATCCAATGCAGTAAAATGCTGCCAATGCTCCATATCCAAATGTTGAAAACAACGCCAAAGTATGCAGGGTATAACATGCCACCCATAACCAACGCTCAATGCCATGCCCGAGATGCTGATCCTTCCTATGCAATTGAAATGTAGCGAACGAAAGGAAAATCCTCCTAAACTGCCCCGATATAACACCGTTTCCAAGGGTCATATTCCTTCGGCTGGCCCTGCTCGATCTTGGTAGATATCTCCAGCAAACGCCAATCGAAAACTTCCATCCATTCCTTTCTGCCCTTTCGCTTCAATCTCAGCCTTCCAATCTTCTTCATCCACTCTGCACTCTGGTTCGGCCGGTGCGACTCGATGAGGGCAATCTTTCGGTATCTTCGCCCAGTTACAGGACAATGTCGGGGAAGTGATGGGTGGGAAAGACCAGACAAGGAGGTAATGACTCTAACGCCATGTCGTGGAAGGAGGTCTTCCATCAGCCAAGGAGTAGTAGCTATGCAGGGAGACACTATGAAAAGGCACCCAGTGAACATGCAAGCCTCCAGCAAGAGTTGACAAGTGCCGTGTCCAGCTATTCGAAGAGGAGAGGGCTTCTGAGCCGGACTGCTCCTGGATGGAGTGCAAGTCTGCGATGCCTCTGCTGGGCTGAACTTGGGGGTGGACGCCTGCTGAGAGCTACGAGGCACATTTGACGAGATTGAGCCAAGTATAGGGCGGACTGGACTTGACTGTACAGTTGTGTCTGGAACTGGGGCCTTTGGCAACGACCTGACGATGCTGAGATTGGGTCCTTGATCAGTAGCAGCTCGGCGGATGCGAGGAGGAGAAATTGGAATATCGCGTGGATGAGTCCTCTTGGTTGACTTAACGGGTAAGGAAATGGAAGAGCTTGGGATAGAAGGGGTGGGTGGTATGGGAAGTGGATTCGGGTTGGAGGACGCTATGCCTCTGATCATGCCTGAACCTTCTCTCCGAATAGCAGGTGGGGTAGAACTAGGTATTTGAACATTGACCGAGATGCAGTTTGGTAAGAAGCTATGCCCTGCAGCCAGGTCAATCGGCTCAGGGAACTTGACAGGGCCATAGTCCTTCAGAATGAGACGTGTAAGCCACTTCGCTTCATTTGCTTTGAGACGCTGATAGATATCTCCGAGCAACTCCCCTTGATCGGGGTGTTTTCCCCAGGTCTTTGCCAGGTTTTGCACCTCAGCAGACGAGCTCGGATTGAACGCAGCGATCTGGAGCAGGGCATCCTCAATTTCTTCAACCATTACGTCTTTTGTTTGGCCCCTGCTCTGGTTGTATTTCGTCTTTGGCATGACTCGTTTCACAGAGCCACCAAGGTCGACATGTTCGGATGTCCTCCATTGCCGGAGTTCGGCGTACTGATCCCTCGAAAGGCTCAACGCCCTTGCGATGACCAGCTCGAGACTTTCTGAAGTGATACTGTACACTCTATCCACCTGTTGTTCGGGGCGCAACATGGACATAACGACCTCTGATGCGGTATCCCATGCATCCAACCTGCCGCGATGGTCCTTGAACCACTTTGCGACATATTCATTTACTCGACTCCTCACATCTTTGCCAATGATGAGTTCTTGGTTTCGGAAGACGCGCTCGAGACTGTCAAGGATGTCACAGACGTAGGAGAAAGGAAATGGCATGGTCACCTCGTGGTAGGTATGTCACCACGTATCATGGCCAGCTAGAGAGAGTATGTGGTGTCGATGCGCTTTGGTGTTTCGGCGATAGATCGCGGGGTATGGGTATGTATCCTGGCTAGTTTGCGGTGATGCGCCACAAGGGTAAAGACTGACAGAAGAGTAGAATAATAGTGTCCTTCGAGATACTTCGCGCTCCAAGAGATGGTAATATGCAATGATGTTATTGTATGGTAGTGGTAGTGTATGGTTGATGAATGCAAGGATAGTCGGGTGGCGCTGAAGATGTTGATATCGTTTCGTTTATGCGCTGTCGAAGCTGGCGGTATGCTATTGTCGATGCTATGCAATGATGCGAATGCGCTGTAGTATGCAATGTAGAGTAAGAGTGATTGACAAAGAGCTATTGTGCATGTATATTTACTCCAAGGGCGACGTGTTGTTGTTGCAGATTTTGTCGCGGTCTTGTCTCGTGAGCATGTGACCTGATCAGTCCAAATCCGGTATTAGTTCGAGCATGGGTTGGGCGTCATTTCGATTTTGATCCTCCTTTCTTCTAAACTTGGATTAATCGCCGTTCTCCATCCACATCCGCCTGAATACCTCATTTCTTGCTCTCATCTTGATTCACGAATATAATAATGCCTACATGACTACATACGACTTCACTTCTTACACATTCTTGCTTCTTTTCTTGAGTACCAAGTGCTCGATTGTTGACATTCTAAGTCAACAAAGATTGACACGCAAGCGTCGATTCTCTTCATTTTGCCAACCACACAAAGAGGCCAGACCTTCTCAACGCCCACGCAAGCGATCCGAGTTATCTGACCTCACGATATGTGCCATGGCTAGCCACCAGCGTAGGAGATCATCAATTGATCGCGCTTCCGTCCAGTCTATACTTTCAGGGGAAAACGGCACTCAGCAACCAGCCGCGCCTCCGAGTCCACATGTTGGGAACTCTCCCAACAGACCACACTTTGCTATGTCACCTCCACCTCGACCACTCACGAAGCACTCTCGAGCATTATCGTATAATCCGCGACGTCCAAATCGACTGTCCCTGAGCTTTCCCGTCGCTCCGAGCACGAGCAGCAGCGAATTTGCGAGACCAACACCGACCTCTTCGAATGTACCTTCTTTCCCACCCACTCCTGCAGAGGCCGTCCCAACGCCGTCTACGAATGACCCGAGTGGCTTCTTAGTTGCTCTTGCAAGTCAGGAGAGAAAGGTCCTAGAGCTGAAGGAGGAATTGGAACGCGCAGAAACTGAGCTCAAGCACCTGAAAAAACAATGGGCATACCACGAAGCACACAAGAAGAAGGCGGAGATCCGACATGTTGAGCCATTGATACCTCTGTCAACTGTGGTAACGGAAGGTGAAGGCGGTGAGCCCTCGGTCACACCACGGCAGAGTGCAGAGTTGGACAGAAGGAAACAACTTCTCAGCAATCTTAATATCCCAAAGGAATCTCGAAGGAAATTTTCAGGGGCTCACCAGCGAACGCTGTCCCTCCTCTCGCCAGAAAGGGCAAATTTCAAGGAGCCGCGACCATTCCCGCCTGTCCACGAGACCTCATTCGAACATCAAGGAGGTTTGACCAAAAGCTCAACAATGCCAGATACCAGCCAAGGAATTTCTCGAGTCTCTACTAGTCGCGCCAGCGCCAGGCATTCATACCAGAGTGGTGTGACTCATGGTGCCAAGCAGATTGCAGAAGACTTGAAGGCTGGCATGTGGACCTTTCTGGAAGACCTCCGGCAAGCGACAGTTGGAGATGAAGCTGTGAATGGCACAACTAATCGCTCCAGTGCATTGGATGCACTCAACGGTACACCTAGGAGAAGCAGTCAGGGCAATCTTTTGAACAACGGGAAGCGTGGCAAATCACCACGAGGATCATCACCTCGCACATGGGATTCATTGACTGGGAACACCTCACTCCTAGATGCCGCTGGATCTCTGTGGTCTGAAGCTGAGCCACTGGTACCAGAAACGAAGACGCCAGTCGCTGCGAAGAAGGCCTCTCGAACACTTTCGCTCGCTCCAGCCATCGATGATCTCGACGATGATTGGTCCAACTGGGACTCTCCAACCCCCAAGTCACCACGATGGAGCGCAAGCACGACACTCTCAGAACCCGATCCAGCCACGCCATCGAGCACCAAGGCAGAAGACTGCAACGTCAAGTACGTCTCCCAACTCACTTTTACACCTTTTTACAAATCTGACCGAAACAGAATAATGTCCGAGGAGTCCAATAATACCCCATCCAAGCGCGACTCGATCCAATGGCCGGCACTCGATAAGCTGAGCCCAGGTGCCATTAAAGGTAATTTACAACGCACGATGTCAACAATTATGACGGAGTGGGAGAAGAGCATCACTCCACCACCCGAGCAACAACAAGATCCCCTTGCTAAAGCTGAAGAGGAGCAGGCAGACTCGGCAAGCACTCACGAGGAGGTCGTATTAATGTCTCGATAATTGGCATTTGAGGGACATTCAAAACTGTATGGTGTTGCTAGACTTCAGAGGCGTGAGGTTGCGGTTCAGGGATTGAGCCTTTTATGATGGATGATGATAATGAAGAATGACTGTTTGTTTGCGGTTCTGTGTTGTATATTCGGTTGTAGAGATATAGATTCTACAGGATATAGGTTTGCATGTAATGATCAATCATTGGTACATTTGTCCATCCTCGTCTGATATCCTCACATGCTGCTTCTCAAACATTGCTAGGAAGACAGAGTGACTGTGATGCTATTATTCGCTGCAAGTCGCGGCTTCCTAGTTACCAAGAGCTATCTTGACATCGTCCTCGACCATTCCTCGGCCCTGACGTTCATCCCGACCTTTCATCCCTGTTTTCATCCCATGGCTATAACACACCTATTCCATCACCACCTGACCAATCCTGATCTTTTTCAAAATGAAGCGTCCAACTCGCATGCTGCGTCGTCTATGTCCTTTGTCAACTTCAGCCCATCCATTTCTCCTCCGCTTCAAGTCAGACTTTCCTTCGGTCGAAGTAATTTTTAGCGCTGACATTGCTTTAGCTGTTAAGGTAAGCGAAGAGGTTGTTGCGTCGATCTGTCTTTACTCTCTTACTTGCCTTTTCGCTGCTTCTTCTAGTGGTAATTGTCGAGTTCGAACACCTCGGGAGAAGTCCGACTTAGAATTGTTGGTGATGAGTGGCACACCTGGTCGCCCCTTTCCTTCGTCGTCTATCGAGACTTCCAGTATCAAAATACAAGACTCCGTCCCTTGTACCTTCACAAACTCCCATAGATCATCGTCCTCGGCCACACAAGCCAACAATCCCACTCCTTCGGCAAATAACCCCCCAAAGCATCCAGCAAAATCGTCCCCGCGTTCCCCACCACCCACAATTTCCGACACTGATGCAACAACACCGCAAAATGCGCCAACACAATCAACGCCTCGGGACTTCTCTCAACCAGCAAATCCGTAAACTCAGCCGACACCATTATAGGCCAAGTTGTAACCATCCTCGGATTCGCAAACCCACCCGGACTCATAGAACCCAATCTCGCATTATAAACCCAAGACATCTTCTCCATGGCTTCTTGACAGACCTTGACTCGTTTCGGATCGCTGCCAGGGAGATCTGTCATGTTTTCTTTGAACTTTGAGAAGCCGGAAACGACGTCGTCGATGGCGGAGTTGGATCGATCTTCTACGTCTAGTAGTGGTGCGATTTCGGAATTCCTGACCATTTCCCATTTTCCGCTTAGGATGGTGTTGACACCATGTAGTAAGCGCATGCTGTGAACTAATCTGTCTAGGAATATATCGAGATCCTCGGCTGGAGTCGCAAAAACTGAACTAAAAGCGTGTAGTCCCAGCAGAGCAGAGAATAAGAATGCAGCGATCAGGTTCTCGTCTGTGATTTCCTTGACGATTTCGTTGAAGGATATCAACCCCTCGGCTTGCAAACGGGAAGCCTCATCGTGGAAGATTTGCCGTCGACAGAGGTCAGGATGTGTCAAAGAGAGGTGCATAGAGGAACAAGCCAGAAGTTCGAACATTAGGAATGGGTAAATGAATGCGTGCTGTAGGATGAGGGGTTTTTGGGCGCGGGAGATTTCATCCATGGGGAGGAGGTATTGATTGTCGATTGCGAAGTGGTTGAAGATCTCGAGGTGAAGGAGGTTGACGTAGGGAGTAGATGGTGAGAGAAATGAGTTTTGAACCTGGATTTGAGATTGGTTCGAGTGGTCGGGACTCAGAGACGAATGGGATGAGTGGCCATGGTCGAAGGGAATGAAGGTCCCGTGATTAAAGTTTTTGGTGGTGTAGGAGCATTCAAGTTTTGCGGTCAAACAGCTGACGCAACTGGGCCTGGTTTCATCGCACTGTTGTTCGTTAGTGAGAGTGACGTGAGATTTGAGGGAGACGGTAGAGATTGCTAGAGTAGGAAGAGAGAGGAAAGACTCCGGCCTAACCTTCACATGGCGTCGTTTGCACTCTCCACAACCATTGCGGGACTTCCGGTGGGTTCGGCGATGCATTGAAGGGATATACAGTAATTCTAGACATTGGATGGAAGTTCTAAGAGTTAAAGATTTGATGACTTATACTCTTGAGTGGCAGTGCCGCAATGTTGTCACAATGAGGCCCAGCAAAGCCGGTGCAATGAAGCTCCGCCTCGATCCGCAGATCTCCCGTCAATTGATGATATCACGTGAAATGCCTATTTACCCCTTTACTGGCCCCTTTTATCCTGCTTACCGAAAAGCTGACTCAGTATTTACTCCCCAAATTCTCCGCAGATATATGTATCTGGTAGACACAGCAATGGATGGTACTTAGGTAGAGCTTTTACGTGGATGGAGGGAGAGCACAAGAATCTCCGAGCCAGGTCTTTTCAACCGTCCATGCCCTCTACCTATTAACATTGACATGAAAGCAAGATTCTAAGGAAATGTCTATGTTGAAACAAAAAGAAAGGCTTTTCCGAAATACGACCTGGAAACCTATTTCAAAGTCCAAATATACCAAATAATAGTTTGCCCCACACGAAGCTCCAAGAAAAGCTCCATCCTACTGTATCCCAATTCCGATTCGAAGAGAAGATGCATCAGTTGACTATGCTCTAAGTTATACAAGAGCTCTCTCACTCACCTGTCTTTTCGCCACCGTTAATCTCTCATTGAGTTGCACGTCTCCTCCACTGGATTCTGTGTCCTCAGCCGACTCTCGCACCAGCCTGCTAGGAAAGAAGACGAAGAAAGCAACAGTGACGAGAAACATCGGTGCGCTTTCAAATGCATACAACGTCCACTCATGCTTCAGCGAGTATCCGTCGTGTCCTTGGATGTATTCAACGATACGGAATGCCGAATGAGGATGCTGACAACATAGAGCATTCTTAGAGTTGCGTTCCATGGTGCTAAAGTTGTAAGCGAGACCCTCGTTGGGCTCCGGGCCATCCTGCTCTCGGAAATGGCGTAGAGGAAGAAGAGTCCGAATGATAGTGTTTGAAGACCGAGACCGCCTAGGACGATGTATTCTCTGGTCTTGACTGTACTGTTATTCGCCATCATTCTTGCCCCGCCGCCTTGGATGATGAAGGAGAAGATATCGCCGCAGACGAATATCTTCACCAGCCAGTTGATGTGGATCACGGAGTGTTCTTCGCCTTCAACGGTTTGCATGATTCGGCCTAAGGTCATGTAGATCGAGGCTGCGAATAGGACGGTAGCGATGAAAATTAGCAGTTTGTTGGATGAATGGCGTAATTTGATCCGTCTTGTTCGCGGAGCTCGCACGGGTGATGTATCCTAGAGTCTCCACTGTCATAGCATTAGAAGCTGAAGGTTAACATAGGTTGTGGAGAGGGACATACGAAGGCAGCCGATAGCGAAGGAAAGACAGAACCAGGTGCGGCTTCTCAGCATGCGCAGCGAAATTGCGGCGGTTGCCACACAGAAAAGTACAATAAAGGCAACGGTAGCGGGCACCGAGGGAACGTAATCCCAGAGATAGTAGTCTCCTTTGTATGGCTTGAGAATGGTCATGGTAAGGCTTCTTGTTGAGTATCTTGATTCTGCGTCGAGTCTAAGGATGCTGTCGAGATAGCTGAATGAGGGGTAAAACACAATTTATGAAACAAAGTGGAGAGGGTCTTCGAAGAGTCTGACAATGAAGCAAACCCAAACATATTTGCAGGAAAGTACATCTTGTATACTCCTGAGATGCCAGCATGGAATATGCACAGCATAAGACGGCTGGATTGTAGCAACTGCAAATACGAGAGTTTGCCACTGCCCGTCATCGATAATTCTGTTCCAACGTTACCAGATGACAAGCTGATCTCCTGTGATACTTGCCACTTGGTGGATGCGCTTTCACATACTGGAGAACCATTGAGTGTGCGTATACAGCTCGAAATGAGATAACGGCAAGCCCGACAGAGGTCAGCCAGCCAAGCCTCGACCCCAAATGGTCGATTAGGGAATTCTGACCGTGGTCAAAAATTGGATGAGCTGGTCCGCACAGTATACGAAAATGATGGGAGTGTTTCTGGTCGTAATCGTAAATCGTATTTCGTAAAAGTATATGCTGGTGTTGAGGCTGAGTGAAGTGAACAAAGGGAGCTTTCTGGGAAAGGAATGAGTGGTGTCGCTTAAGAGCTGCGCTATGCCAAGATTGGGCCAAACGCGTATCTCGAGAGCACTAACACAAATAAAGCCTAGATCGCGGTCCGACCTCCTTTTTTGCTCTCCACTTCAAAACATCCATCACCTCGATATCATGGACAACATGTCTCCTGTCCACCTTTCAGTTCTTCTTCTGGACATAATGCTCTCTCAATCTCCTTCGCAAGACGAACACGAACACGAACACGATTTGAAGCCTGCATGAGCTGTTGATGTCGTCATATTGTTTCTCACTATGTTTTCACTGTCAAGCGCTGCCCCGAGCACGAAGTATATAAGTACGCTCGTTGTCATGTTTTTAATGATGTACTGTGTCCTCTACTCTTGGCGATCTGTTGTCCCTACGGTCTCGAACATCTCGAAAATCCCGAACATGTCTGCCGTCAACACAATCTCGGCTGCGCTCTGCTCCACCAATTCCTTTCAGACGCCCGCAGTATACGGTGCCGAGATTCTATCCTTGGAAGCCACTCTTGTCAGCATTACTCTGTCAATGTGCCCCTTGGATATTATACCAATAATGGGGCTGTTCATGTGACGGATGCGAACTTTTGCAACGTCACGATATCCTACACCCACCCAGGCCAAAATGATACAATTCACGTTCAAGTCTGGCTGCCCGAAGAAAGCTGGAATAGAAGGATGCAAGGCATAGGTTGTGGTGGATGGGCTGCTGGACTCTTCTATCTTTCATTCATGGGAATGACTGCCACAGGGAGAAGGATATGCACACTGTCAACCGATGCCGGGCTGGGCTCTCTGGACCCGAGGATCTGGGCACTACTCAGCCCTGGGAACGTCAATATGTATCTCCTTCAGGACCTGGTATCAGTCTCGCTCAATGACGCATCAATCATTAGAAAAGCGATTGTCGAAGACTTCTATTGACAACCTCCTGCGTAATCTTACAGGAACGGGTGCTCTCAAGGTGGTCGTCAAGGCCTCGTGCTTGCTCAACGATATCCGGATGCATACGATGGCATTGCGGCTTCGGCTCCAGCAATCAACTGGGGTGAATTTTGTGTTGCCGATTATTGGCCAACAAACTCGGACAATATCCTTTCCCCTGCGAGCTAGACGCCTTAACAGCGGCAGGGATCGCGTCATGCGATGGGAGCGATGGTGTCCTTGACGGAGTCATATCCGATCCTTGTCTGTGTACGTTCGATCCGCAAACCTTGGTCGGAACTTTGATTAGTTGTACGGATATTGGAGGGACATTGGAAATTTCTGCGGCCGCAGCAGCAGTTGCAGAAGCTACCTGGGGTGGGGCTCGTAGTGTGAATAATTCTTCCCTCTGGTTTGGTGTGAATCAGGATGCTACTTTGACTGGATTCAGTGGACTTGCTGGCACATCATGCACCAATGGCACCTGTGTCAGTGCAACTTTCAGCATATCGGGGGACTGGATCAAGCTCTTCATTCTCAAGAATTCGACTGACGATTTGTCCAACATGTCTCATACTGATTTTGATCACATACTTCGCGCTTCAGTTCAGCAGTATTCGTCCATAATCGGCACGGCAGACCCTGACCTCAGCGAGTTTCGAAACCGAAGTGGCAAGATGGATTCCTTTCATGGACTCGTGAGATGCTCTTGTCATTATCACACAATGCCAATGCTAATACTGTGTAGGCTGATCCGATCATCCCACCCATGGGCTCGAAGCACTACTACGATGCTGTGACCGCTCTCAATCCATCCATCCACGATTATTACCGCCTCTTCTTCGCGCCGGGCATAACACACTGTTTTGGAGGAAGCGGTGCATTTCCGGATACCACCTTCGCTGCTCTACGAAGATGGGTCGAGAATGGCACAGCACCCGATATCGTGAACGCGACGAGCGTGGTATACGGTCAAGGCTTGACGTTCGAGAGACTACTTTGTCCATATCCATAGAAGCAGTGCTACGACGGAAGCGGGGATATCAGATCTCGAGAGAGCTTCTACTGCAAATAAAGCTCCCACGCCGTCAAGAATATTCAGAGAGATGTATCAATATTGTCCATGCTCTACCTGGCCAACGCTCGATCCGTATGTGAAGGTAGAAATCTTGAGGTTAAGGCTCGATGAGGCTGACGAAGCTGCGCAACCCTTCCCGTGTCTGTGAAAGCTGGCTATACTAATCGAAATTTGATCTCTCCAATCAAGAGCCAACCTCCAATTAGTCAGGACTCGGCGTACGAGTATGCCTCGGATGGGATCGATCGATTGGGACTACATCAAGGGAGCTGAAGACATGGCTTGCATTTGATGTCACTGTCATGCGTGAGTTTGAGACACCCCGAAGTGAAAATTCGCCTGACTCGAGGTTAAATACAGATACATCGACAACAAGCCCCGATTCCAGCTCTATTTGCGGGTGGAATCAGTCCTGTGCGTAAGTCCGGCGTTCAAAACACACTCATTTGATCCCCAGGACTTCTGGCAATGATAGAGTACAAACCGCCAAGCGCCGAGAGGAACGACTTTCGGCTGCTGTGCTTCGTTAAGGATCAAGACTGTCTGAAACTTTCGGCGACGGAGAACATCCTCAAGGCATCATTTGGTTACAGATGAAGATTACTACAATCGATGATTACACCCTAGGAAGTCGAGACTACATGGCGATGAAGTGTGCCACCACACGTAACATTGAAGCCCATTTGGCATGTCAAACGACGGCGCTTGACCCACTCCTGTCAGATACAGACTGTCAGGTTATGGGAGCAACAGAAAGGTCAATTACTCCATTCTCAAGACAAATTGTCTACAAAGAGTTCCATATGGAAGGTAACTTTAAGATACACAATCGCTTAGCTCTTGACGCCTCCTTGAGCCCTGGTCTGGTCTTTACGCCTGGTTCGCCTTTACACCTTAATCTTCTTACACATTACTCACATGATACCCCGACAACAATCACACGAACTATCGAAGTCAACAATCAACCAAGGGAAGTGACGGAGAACTTGTAAGACTAACTGTGAGGCGTTGTAGTGCGTACAATCCTCGAAGGATTTGTCTGATAGAACGGGCTCCTGGATCGACGCTATCTATTATATCTTGATTCTTGATCAATACTGAATGAAATGTGGCAGAAAGCTGAGGTTTAGATTTGTTTATTGTTGTATATGGTTATTTTGGTCCGTGCGCCTCGGGCCTGCCAATTTACTTACTGTCCAGCGTTCCTTCCGAGGACGGTCGACAAGTCAGTCAGTCGGTTATCGGGCCTGACCTGCCGATGTCGCCTATGTAATTAACCCTTTTCAAGTCACAGGAACTTGAACCCAATCTTGAGTCTCTGTTTTGTTCATGTTGCAACGTACTGTCCTAAAACCCTCTCCTCAATCTTCTACAAACAAGCGAATCTCTCGACATGACCACAGCTACAGAAGGGGCCACAGAGGCATGCACAACTGAAGCTTCATCGACATCTTTGGACCATCAGAGTTCATCAGACACGTTGATTGCATCTCCTCCTTCAACATTTCACGAAACAGAAAAGCCTCCTCTTCAGATAACGCACGTCTTACCACCGGAGAAAGTCGACCAGAGGCCATTCCGCCAATTTAGACATGTCGTCTTCACCGTTTACCGACGCCTCTTCACTGTCGTTATCATTGCCAACATCATTGCTCTGATCCTCATCGACATCAGTCCCCAAGATACCAGATTCTATTTCAAAGCCATCTCTAGTGCCGCCTCAGCGAACCTCTTTGTCACCATCGCGATACGACAAGACTATGTAAGTCGACTTCCCTTGAGTTACATTTCCCCTTCTAGCAAGTTCACGAGTTCTACTCGATGCAACTACCAGAAGCAGGCATTTGACTTGCCAATGCCGCCCGGTATGTCTGAAAGAAGTATACTAACTCGAGGATGTCGGGTACATAGGTCATCAATTTCCTCTTCGATATCTTCGCCTCTGGTCCCAAGAGTGGCTCCCTACATATCCGCCGTATCCTCACCAAAGTCTTTGAGGCCGGGGGTGTCCACTCTAGTGCCGGGATCTGCGCTCTCGCCTGGTTCGTCCGTCTCGCCATCTTCCTGACCCTCAGCTTCGAGAATGGCAGCGTCCGCAACGTCCCAATCCTTGCATTAACCTACGTACTCTTGCTTCTCATCACTGGCATTGTTATCTTTGCACATCCAAAACTACGAAGCAAAACCCACAACACATTTGAGCGCATGCACCGTTTCGGCGGCTGGCTCAGTAGCGCCACCTTTTGGACTCTTATTGTACTCACAGCCAAATATCTGGCTAATCTTTCAGGCTCCGAACAGTCCACCATTGAGGTCCTCATCCATTTCCCCTCCTTCTGGCTTCTAACGCTTAACACGATCCACGCCATCGTCCCATGGCTACGGCTTCGTAAGCTCGAGGCCTGGCCAGAGCGGCTCTCCGACCACGCGCTGCGACTGCATCTGAAAGCCAACATAGGAAGCTTTTACACGGTCCGCATCTCTGATAGCCCGCTCAGCGAATGGCATTCTTTTGCGTGCTTTATCGACTCGAAGCCAAAGAATGGAAGTACGAATTCCGTTGTCATCTCTCGCGCTGGGGATTGGACTGCAAAGACCATTGCAGAGCCGAAGCCTTACTACTGGATCCGGGGCCTACCAACGAGAGGCGTGCTATACATGTCTCTGATGTTTCGAAGTATCGTCCTCGTCACGACTGGAAGTGGCATCGGGCCGTGTCTCAATCTCCTTTTTATGGATCCTTCCACTCGTCCAACAGTGCGAGTGTTGTGGTCGACGCCTAAGCCGCTTGCGACATTCGGTGAGGAGATCTTAGGTAACGTGCGGGAGGCTGACCCTGCAGCGGTGATTTGGGATACAAAGAGGTTTGGGAGGCCGGATATGGTTGCTTTGACGTGGCAGTTGTTGATGGAGTCGCAGGCAGAGGCTGTCTTTGTGATAAGTAACCCTAAAGTCACGAAAATGGTGGTCTATGCACTGGAGAGTAGGGGTGTGGCAGCGTATGGGCCGATTTTCGATTCTTAAGTTGGGTCTGCTTGCTGTAAGTTGCTGATCTGGGTGTGTATTGCTTGAGGGGAATTCTACATCGTTCAACCTTACGCGTCTCATCGGCTTGAGCTTTCAATCATTAGGGGTGTGACTCCAACCCTAGATCTTCGCCGCCACCTTCTGTACGTCTGACGCGGTTTTCTTCAGGCCAACAGAAAACCGAGATCGAAAACTCGAGACTACAGAACGAAAAGTCGTTTCCTAGATTTAGGAATCGTCAAGGGAACGAGAATCTGATTCTGAAATGCGGGGTGCAACAAAGGATCAATGAGATCGGGAACTCGAGAAGGAGAGTCGCTGAGTTTCTGTTCTCAACTTTCAGTCTTTCAGAGTGCTTTTTTGAATTTTATCACTCCAAATTAACTTCTCACTCCGTCTTTGCCCCTCTTCTGACTTATTACAACATTACTGCAAGTATAGTTTCAGCTACAAGATTTTCCAGTTATATCACCACAGTGATTGTTTAGGATGATGATAGAGCCTGGAAGTCAATACAAGAAGGGCAAAACTTACTAGTTGTATTGGACATGAATACTGTTGTCTTTTAATTCAGCCCGAGCTTTTGCGAGGAAGACCAAAACCTCTTCCTGCGTCCAGCCAAGGGCATTCGTGAAATGTCTGAGAGAGACTGCCTCTAATCCCTCAGACTTGACAACGTGGTGCCAGGCACCGATCTCTTTCTACATACACCAATATCAGAATGAGAAATATTTTCAAAGACAAAATGAGAGAAACGGCCAAACAAGAGTCAAACTTACATAATATTTGTCCTTAGACCACATGCCTATTGAGACAACCAACACTTGCTCCTCTATATTTTCAAACCCGGCCTCCTCTACCCATTTTTTCAGATGAGTCCCTGGTTTCCAATCTCGGCCTAGTGTATCTGATGCCTCATACAAAAGTTGATGATATTTGAGAATCTGGCTGTCCGCTGGGAGTGAGTTATCACCTGAATGGAGGGTGAAGTCCCAATCTTTGAATTCACACCAGCCACAAGGTTTTAAGTGTCTGTGGAAACATGCAAATTAGTAAAGAGCTCAATAATATCAGTCGTCGAAGGTAAGAGGGTTTAGTGAGAAAGAAAGGGCAACTGACGTGAAGGTCTGCTTCACGAACTTTGGCCAATTCACAATAGATGCTACCCTATACACAGATTAGTTTAACTTCCCCTCGTAGTAATGAGAGCCGAGGACAGATCCGGAAGCAAAGTAGCATTGTCGACAGGTCCTTCTCGCAATATACTCCTCAGTCATGCCTCGAGTCTCTCATCTCGGCAAAGGACACAAATTTAAGCCTAGATTTGACGAACATGAAGTGGGTACGGATAAAGTCGAAGGGTGTGTTGTACGTCCATTCGCCCTCAACATCATCAACCCCGAATTGCACATTCGGTGGAACCCTTGACGCGTGGATGAGTTATGTCTCTCTGCCGATAGACCCTCGAAACTTACATGGAAGGCTGTGATCAACACCAACTACCTACCGAATCATGAGTACTGTGCAGTTTCCTGGTTCGAGACTTGCTCCTTCGTACAATCGGGTCACATTGAAACTCGTCACGTGATCTTGTAATATTCTAACTTTGAATTGTTATATTTTTATTAAATTAATGCTAATTACTCTCGAGTTTAAAATAATATATTATTTTAATTGAATATATTAATTTAAAAGTAAGCTTTGCTTAAATATATATATATAATATATAATAAATTAAATTTTAATTATTTTTAATTATTTTTAATTATTTTTAATATAAAATTACTTTAACACTAAAGTAATAAATATTCTTTTATTTAAAATATATAAATATTTAAATTAAAATTAATAATAAATTTTAAGATTTAATATTTTTATTAAAATAAATAAAAGTAATAATTTTTTAAAAATTGAGATTTTTGTAATTTTCGTGTATTTTCGCTTATTTTATACGAAATTTACAAGTTTTGAAAAATTATTAAATATATATTTATTAATGATTTTAAAATATATTTTAAGATTTGATATAAAATTTATATAGATTTTTATATTATTTAATAGTTTCTAATTCAAATTATATATTTAATAACGGAAATCAATTCTTTTTTAATTAAAAATTAATTATTTTTATATAATTTTCAATATTATATTATATAATAACTATTAATAATTATATATATTATATAGTTTTATATTATTATTCTAATATAAATTTTTCCAAAAAAAATTTATTACGTAAGATTTTATTTTATTTTGAACAAGTTATAAAAAGAATAAATTTAGGGTCTCGAAAATCACGTGACGAGTTTCAATGCGATCCGATTGTACCTGGGCCGAAGGATACTCATCTCCTGCCAGTTAATCAGTTGATGAACAGAACTCTTACAAATAAAAAGATAGCTACCTATGTTAATGGCCCAAATACCGGTCCCACAGCCAACGTCCAAGATCCGTTGTGGATTAGCACCGATGGCTGCAACGTGCAATTTCCCTTTCAGTAATAACGTTGCTAGGTGATGATGCATATCGAGGCGGTCATTCTCAGCCTCGTCATTCGGAGCATAGTAACCTAGCCTTCAAACGAGTTCAATAACTATAGGGTTGACCATAAGAGTGGGCACTGACTTCCAGCTCGGAAAGCATGGTAGCGACGGCCGTTCTCATACATGTGGTTCCTGATACCAGAAGAGAGTGAGGTGGCGTAAGATTCTCTTAGCCAGCGTTAATAGGAATACAGAGGGACTTTCCGGATTGAAAAAGGTATGAGTCTGCTCTTACGCATCACCGCCATACGAGGAGTCAGCCTCATCTGTCTCGACTTCGACTTCGACTTCGACTACAGGCGCTGCCACAGCGGGTGTCTCGGTTGGCGCTTCAGCAGCTTCAGTCATTTCGTATGATTAATATCGATCTTGTGGTGAGGTTAACTTCTGACGACGAGGGATGGGCACTACTCAAAACCAGTTCCAGACTTTGCGTCCAGAGGTTGTTGGCACGCGGGGTAAGGTTACTTCGCTTTCGCTTTATCTTCAGGGCCTCTTTCGCTCAAGTAACCTATCAGAGGAGGCTTATTATCTGTTAAATGCGCCGCCACGATAAGATAAGATGACAGATTATGCCAACGAGGCAGAGAAACCTGAGGCATCTATTCTACATACCATATATTCGACTTCTCAGATCCATCGTCTAGCTGCTCCCTAGCCATCTCCATCCAGTACACCGCAATGCTCAAACCAATCGAAGCCGACTTCAAGGAAGCCGCGGCAGCCATCTCGAAGACTTCCCCCAACGACCCCATTGCCAACTCCTTCGCCCAATATAAACAATTCGCGCTCCTTCGCTGCTCAGGAACAGTCATCAAAACCGCAGCCCCCATTCCCGCGACAAGCGTGTATCCCACCAAGCAAAAAGGTTCCGTCTCCCTAGCCGACACTTCTGCCAAGAACCCCGACCTAGTCCTCACCAAAGTGAGTAAACGGGGGATACACCTTTTTTCCTCTCTTTGGGCATGTCTCATGATATTTCTCCCGAGACATTCTCCCGAAACATTCTTGAAAGCGCAATTTCTGACTCCCACATCTTCTAGTGGGTCGATAGCAAAGGCGTGGTGCGCACTCGCAACACACTGGATGATGCTGCATCCCAAGAGCGCTTCTCCGGAAACCACACGCGGCGTTTTGAGAGAGAAATGCATCGGGCGTTAGATCTTCTGGTCAATAAAGATGACATCCGAGAACATATACTTCTGAACTCCGCCACGGTTAAGGCGCTGCAGTACCATGTTTCGGGGGAGCACTCGATGTTTCTAGCAGAGGTACTGGCGAATAAACTAATTACGTCTGATATGTTGGTCAGAATTGGGCGTGGCCCCATCTTTGAGGAATGGATGGTTAAGCAGCTGATTTTCGATGCTGTGATGAAGAGTACCGTGGATTTCGCGAAGGTGGCTGCGGATAATGCTGTAGCGGCGACTGCTCACTTCATGTAAGGCCCTTTTTTATTCTGAACTTCTGGCTTTGGGAACTCTTTAGTTGCAGCTTCTGATCGAGCTCTTTCTTTCCTCTATTTTTATTTTATATTATTTTATTTACAAACTTGCAGCTGTTGTTGTTTTCCGGCTCGTGGGATGATTGATTAGAGAGCCGGAGTACAACAAGTCAAAAAATAAGTCACCCTTACAGTGCTTCCTGAAAGTTTGATGTTCCTTATGCTAACATCCGCCGAGAGCCAACAACGGCATGGTCATCGGTCGATTGGGCGGCCTCGGACATGAAGAATGGAAGGCCGAGGGCGAGGACGGCCTAGAGAAATACTTCGACGAAATCGACATATCTACCACCACCAGCAATATCTTCACCTTATTCAATCAATCCATCTTGCAATTTGCTACCCCCGCCAACATCGGCTCCTCAACCGTGGAGGACTTGATTGCCCGTGCAGCATTGGCATACGCCATTATTCTCCAGGCTGCCACAAGAGCTGTGGACCAGCTTGTCCGCGATACGACGGCGCACGCTGCAAAGGTGTCTTTGGACGTCTCTGTGATCTTTGCCGCAATCACACTTGGAGGTGGCGTGGCGCCGTCCCCATATGTAGCTCTGGTGGTGGATTCCGTTGAAGGGGTCATTCAAACAGTGATCAGCAACTATGTCAATCAGCCGGTCAGCGCCGTGACTGCGGTGGCGAGCAATCTCAATGACCAGTTTTCGAACTACATTCTCAAGCCGGCACTTGCTGGGGACAGTGTTCCAGGCTTGTTCCCAAGAGATGCGAGCTTTGTTGCTGGCACAGGATCGGGTGCTAAAGCCCAAGCTGGGGGAATACCAGTGGGAACTGGAGCAGGGGCTGAGACGAGTAAAGCTGACGCAAGTCCTGCAACTCCAGCGTCGACGGCTGCTGGGAAACGGAGGCAGTTAGGTCAGCTTTTTGAGTCAAAATACCAGGATTATATTGGGATGCTAGACACTATCCACACTCCAATGCGGAAGATTTAAAAATTGAGCATTGGATTGCACGATAAGATCTTTCTTGAGTTTTCATTTGAATTAAAAAAAAGATACATGGTATATTTGTATATTTGGGGATTTAACAAAGCCCCTATTGCGAATCTGCGGCATCTGAACAAATGCTGTTTGCGTCAAGCTACGTTAGCGGACTCGGGACCCGCAGGGGTGTGACGAGCTTGTTGACTCCGCTCTGCAGGGTCGTATTAGTCTGCTTATATTTTGATCGATACCAAACGAAATAATTACCGCAGAAACTTGAGGCTTGAATCCTTTATTATTTTATTATTTTTTATGAGGAGTTTCGTTTTGCCCCAATCGGATTAATATACTACTTTTTATCAATTCTACTTTCGTGTCGCCTTACCTATTCTTTATCTCGATTTATATAGTGCTCCCGTAGGGTCAAAAAGTTAAGGCTCTCGACATTACAGCGCTTGAAGAAAGGTGTAGCTTAGTCTCAACTTAAGACCCATACAAGAAGATAGAGTACCTATGTTCCTAATTATAATCATCAATATGATCGGGTATGAGAAAAAACAAGTTCTAATGCAGTTGAAGGCTGAGAGCGAATGGAAACTGAAGGACTGTACTGCATTTATTCGATCTCAATCTTCCTATTATATTGAGCGAACCATAATATCGATGCGAAAGTATTCGCTCCCGAGATCTCCAATTGAAACAACCTCAACCTCAATAACTTCAGACCCCCGTCGAATACTATCCGTTTCGAACGGTGACTGTTCTCTCAGACTAGAATACTCTTCCCAGTCTCCCGCCCAGTAAAGCCTAACCCACACTATTTCGCGAAGATGATTGGGTTCGGAAGAATTTGCCACATTCAAACCCCGGCCCCAAGTAAGATAAATATCGTCCCACCCTTGGGCCGCTGAGCCGGTTAGAGCCACACGCAGCATTGTGCCGTCTAACTTGACATGCCCGGAGAAAGGATGGTCATCGTTATGGAAAAATGTCAAGCTTGATAGGTCCCACGTTTCTTCGGGAGAAATCTCCAAAATAGAAGCGTGTAACAATACATTTGAGCACAAGGGACTGTGCAATTGAACACTTTCGACATGGCAATTCTCTACGAAAGCCTTTGTCTCAGGTGATATCTTCGTGACCACATAACCACTGACTCTTTGATTCCAACGAAACAAATTCTCCCAGTGACAAAATTTCAGTCTCACGAATAAGTCAGGCCCAACCTTTTTGAGGGGCAAGTACGTGCCATCTAAGGGTGACCTCTTTTCATGGCAAAGCAAAGGAAGGAAGTAGCGGCCATTTTCGAAGTCCACGCGTAACTTCATCTGGGAGAGAAAAAGCCCATTGTTGGTCACCGAGAATGCAAAGTTGCGTTGAGCAGCTGCGGTCTGCAAATCCCCACAGTTAGAGAAGTTGCTTGGGGATTCTGCAAATAGATCGCAACAAGCAGTTTGTGTCACTGACGCGTTGTTGACATCTTCTCCCCCTTCAACAGGCCGTGTAAGGCTACCAACCTCCCATCGCTGAGGTTGGGTTGTCTCTGGATGACCCCAGGCAAAAATCGATAGGTCATTTGACCGTTTGGTGATCTCTTCCTGCAGGCGCATGAAAGCCTTCGGCCCTTCGCCATACAGCAGAGGCATATTGACGTCGAAGATTCCAAGGAGGCAGTATGCGATGTCTTCTGGCTTCGTCGTCTCTCTATGCGCCGCCCATGACATTCTCTTGGCCACTGACAAAGTAGGCAGAATGCTCGTGTCGGCTAAGATGGCCTCGTCGATTCTTGAAATGCGAGAAACAAGTTCCAATAGATTCGCGTCCAATTTGCTCCCTATGAAATCCCATCGGCAGTTGTAGAACCTCACATTACGAGGTGCAATAAGTTCTTGGAGGCACCAACCGCGCGTGAACCATTTGCATCGAGGCATGCGATTGTTGAGGCTACTCGTCGGTGGCAAGTCAGAAAGGTAGACAAAGCAAACCTTAGCGACTTGGTACCATTGGAACATCGAGTTGATTGCTTCACTAAGTTCGGCACTGCTTGACTTGTCGATACAACAGGTATCAACCCAGGCATACTCCAGGCCGGCATCTCGAGCAACTTCGCATGTTTTCAAGATCTTTGAATATCCGGGTTCCTGGCTTGCGGGGTGAGAAGGGTTCAGGTTTATGCTGATCATGTCTTGGTAGGAAATCTCGTGCCCGGCTGTCCATGTATGTGACAAGATGGCGTAATCCGGAATGCGAGGGCCGATAAAAGTCTCTAACCTGAGGGTGGATGTATGAATGAGTCGCAGAGCCATGCCGATTTCGATTTCGATGCTGAACTCTGTTGGCGTAAGTACCGTATATATGATGAATCTATGACATTCCTGGGGTGTCGAAATATCTGATCTGATATAGTATTGATGGGCACTCTCGAAGAAAGTAAATAGCTTGATAACTGCTCGATATGACAAGGCTTGATCTTGGTTGGCTGGGTAGGTGCGCAGAATTGGGATCCGCGGCCGTTCCATTCTTTCGTTTCAAATTCTGCCTCCTGAGGCAGTGTTGATGGCAGTGTGGCCAGCTCTGGCCTGCATTGCATTAGCGCGCTTAGAGACATCTCTGATTCGTTATTGCAACCCAACGCGGGAAACCTGCTGCCTTCCTTGCGACTCTTCTCATACAATTGAAGTTGCGGAACAGGGTACAACTCCCCAGCCTTACTGGCGCCTAAAAGCCACCAAGAAGTTAAGAACCTTGGGGCGAAAGATACCAAACTCTTCTCGGTCCATGGGTTGACTCTTGACGACTTCCTCCTCTTGAAGATCGTCTCTCGAATCGCCACAAAGTACCTACGCCTTGTGTTTAGGAGTGATTGAACATTGCCGTTTCGTCTTTTAGGCCACATCCTCCATCTAGGTGTCTAACTTTCCAATTACACGAGAATCGAACCATGGCGGGGGAACAGCGAGTTTCCGAAGCTTCGCAAAATCGACGCGCAGACAAAACACCTCACGACAATCGGAGACGAAAGAATTTAGACAACATGGAAGCATCAGAAACTTCTTTCCCAACAGCGTCCACATCGAAGAAGCTAAAAGAAGAAAAGACACATAAATCCTCCTCAACCATGAAGGAGGACACTCCTCGCTACAATACCACAGATAACCGAAGCACATCTAGGCCAAAATCCCTTGGAGAAGGTAGTCACAGGCTAGCTTTTCGGAGCAAAGGCAAAGAGCTGGTTAATAGTGGTTCTGGTAAGGGCCCATGTTATTCGATTGGCGGAGAAGCGGGCAAAGATGCCAATAATCCTCCCGGTGTCCTCCTCGTTGTCGACCTAAACAGCAGGAATCCTACCGTCGCCTTCATTGCCCCTTCTCTTGGATATTCTGAATATCAGTTTATCCCGGCACTCAAGGCGATGTCGAAAACCAAAGAGGCATTTCTCACAAGCACCAAATCTGGTCCCAGCAGTCCACAGCCCAGTCAGTCTAGCTCTGACTGGACGACGGACTTTTTGTCCCATTGCCTGGCTCTTCTCCGGTCGGAACTCGACAGGCCATTGGAAGATATTATACTGGAATTCTCATTCACTGCTCGAGGTGATGCTTCGGATCGGAGCAAGGCTATGCTGTTGGGGGCCGTTAAGGCTGCCGGTTTCAAAATCAATACGGAGGATGCAATCCAGATTTTCCCCACCGTTGAAGCAGTGACTATTGAGACCGTTCGACATCATGTAGCTAAAAGATTCGATAGCCATTCCACATATCCAGGTGGAGCACCGAAAGTCGATTACAACATCTTGGTTTTACACTATGACGGAGACGTCGCTGAGATCCAGTCATATTCGGTTTCCTGGGAAGCCACGATAGAAAAATTCGCCGAATCTCGATTTCGACTGGAAGAAATAGCCTATGGCGAGACAGTGGATTGTGGGAAGCTGGTAGACTATCAGTTTACTAAATGGATAGAGGAATTCTTTGGAAATTCGGTATCGAATGCTTCTACAAATAACAGTGGCACCGATGGACGGCTCATGGCTGAATTCGCCAACGTACGTCGGACTTACAAGCCAAATCAAAGCGATCGGTATACCTTTCCCCTCACGATTCATGGCGCTTCTCAAAATCCTCATCCTCATGTCTCCCAGGTCCAGGTTCAAGATAGAGAAATGCGGGGCTTCTTTGAGCCAGCCATGGACTCTCTGCTAAAGAGTCTAGACGATCATCATGCTCGGGTTGGTCAAAAAAAGAAGACTATTGACGAAGTCATCTTCGCGGGAGCAACGAGCATTGCTCCATACGTGGAAGACCATCTGAAGGACTGGGGTATAGGTGTTGGCCTTCTCGACACCAACATTCAGGCGGCTGTCATGACCCTGGGGCGGTACATCAGAGTTGAAGCAACGTGAGTTACATGCGCTTAGTAGTCTGGAGATCTTAGTTCTGACCTCGCAATGATGCACAGCCCAGAAATGATTGTCCGGGGAGCAATCCACGGCAACTATCCAGGTGTTGAGGTAGTGGCTCGGTCTCGTGCACACTACGGGTTCATGCTTGCAGAGCCATTTGAAGATGGGGACCCAGAGTGGAGCCGTGAAGAAGACCATTGGGATAATATTGACCAGTGTGGGGTTAGAATGGGGTGGCAAGTACGAAAGGTGAAAGGGGGCATTTTATGGAATCTCACCCTTGCTGACAGAGTTTCTAGGACCAGCTTCTTGATGCTCATGCCACTGTCTCCCTAGATGCCTTCCAAATCTTGAGGACAGACGCGGAATTGAGTAGCCATTTAGACCTTTATAGGTGTGAGCTCAACAATCCGCCACGATGGGTTCGTAAGTGTCAATTTCTCGGAGAATTATTCCCTCTTTCGTGTTGTCTCGAGAGTGTATTGCTCCATATGCACTCTATCTGTGCTCCAGATGTACTCTTAAGACATGCATATTTGCTCTCGAAACATACAAAAGAAGTTAGCTGACTCCGAGATCTTGACAAACAGGCACCCACCAAAATATCTCCAATCCAGACATGCAGTTCGTTGGATCCGTCGCAGTCACCTTCACTGAAGCAGATTTCCCGGATGCAGAATATAAACTGTGTGATGATGGACTATATAGGCGACAATTTCTATTCACCGCACGAGTACTATGTGGTCACTACACACGGGCACTCCGAGTTAGAGTGACGTCTCAAGATGGGCGACGGGAGCTTGGAAGAGCAGTATTTCGATATGAGTGAAACGCAGGTTGATACATGCCGGTTAGTTAGGGCATTGATTAAATGGTTTAGGGGTATGAGCGATTGCCTGCATAATATGAATAGTCAAGGCCTATTGTAATTGAGGAATAAGTTTTAGCAAAGTCGAGGAATTACCAAGGAATAGGGATTTGCGCTTTTCTTTTATAAAAAAAAGAAGGAATTTATGAATTCATTACGCCCGAAAGTGGACTAGCGAGAACGAGTTTTGGTGAGCTCGAGAATTTGCCAGGAGTGTTCGTTCGCTAGTATTGATCGGGTTAGTATTAATTTGAACAATATTGAAGAACGTAACATTCTAGTATTCTTCATAGAGTTTTACATACACGATCTGATAGATAGAGAAGCGGTGGACCGGCCTGCAGAACAGCGCAGCTTACAAAATTTCACGCTAGTCTAAATGGAAGGGGGAGATCGCTTGGGGTCCTCAGGATTTTAAACTCAACTACAACTTCCTCGATGAGAAAACATCAAGCAATGAGATTACCAGCTTTCTTGATCCGATGCTGGCTGAGAGCATACACCCATTCCATCACAAACTTAAACAGAAACAAACCACCCAACCACAAGCTCAACCCAACTCCAAGCACCAAACAAGCAACACTGAACCCACGACACACATCCCAAAATCCAAGCCACTGTCCATTCACATTCACCTGTTCGACACCCATCTCGACCTGCATCGCATTCAACAGCAACGAAAGTGTAGCGAAAGTGAACAACAGAGGACCATAGAAACTTGCAAAATAAGTTCCGTATTGGCCATCCACTCGCTGAAAGTTCCGTTTGTGCAGGATGAGCTTGGTGTAGAAATTTAGACGCGTGAGTCGGATTTCACCGTAGTGGAAGCGGGGTGCAACTTCGTCGTCTGTGATGCTGGAGAAGCGTGTCATGAATTTGGAGAGTTGTGTCCAGGTCACATCTTTGGGGATGAGGCGTTGCTCTTGGGCGATGTGGA
Source organism: Phialocephala subalpina (assembly GCA_900073065.1). NCBI lineage: Eukaryota > Fungi > Ascomycota > Leotiomycetes > Helotiales > Mollisiaceae > Phialocephala > Phialocephala subalpina. The sequence goes on along the minus strand of FJOG01000008.1, from coordinate 1,181,837 downwards.
AATCGGATTCGTGGGTTATGAGGCAGGAATATGTCCTCAGGTAACCCAAAGCGGTTTTGGAGACTTTCTCTTGTTGCTGAAGGACTTTGGTGGGGTTTGATTGAGGAGGGATGAGGTATTCGGACCAAAATGCATGTGAAGTGAGGTATTGTGGGAGGGGTTTGATGAAGATTCGGTCGTAGTACCAGACGAGGTGGAGTCGAATGTCTTCTGTGATGACGATTCGGCGGCCTTTGACGAATTGTCGGTGGAGAGGAGAGATATTGGCCCCGTCATGTTTGGACATGAGCCATAGGTGAGGGGCCAGTTTCTCGAAATCACCGAGGTCGAAGTCTTTGTTGATGAAAGAGTTGAGTTGGGGTAAGTCGTCGAGCCTAATTCGTGGGTTGCCGGGAAGGCTGAGACGTTCTGCATCAGCCACATCCAAGTCCCCATTGAGTTGATCCTTGCGTAGAAATGGAATTGAGGACATCTTTGGACGCGAAGACCAGACATTTGAAATTTCCGAGCTTTGAAGAGAAAGGTCTTTCCCCGGCTGCTCTCATACGGGCGAGGGGTGAATTCTTAGAAAGCCCCGCATGCACAATGCCTGCAACGGGGAACGCCACCATGCATGCCCCTCTAACTCAGCCTCCTTACGAGAATGCCACCACTGTGTGGTGAATTTTGCAAATTGATGCAGACTAACAATTTTGTTATGATTAGATGAATATGCAAGAGGGTTTGAAAAATTGTAGCGATCATCGATGGAATTGTCTTGACTCGTCAGCGACTGAACGATGTTTCTCGCTAAAGCCCCTATTTTGAGGGGTAGCCTGCTCCGGATTCCACTTAACATCAGAATATCTAGTAGTACATCGACTTTCCAAAGAAATCCAATGGCAGTGTGACGCATGATGAATTCTCCCAGCTAAAACGGAACATTCAAAGACAAACAATGCGGAAAACCCCCCAAAGACCATTCCCAAGACTACGCCAAAATTATTTTGCTACCCTGCCCCTTTCCATGATATAACCATCCATTCCCTTGCATTACCCAACCCTTTGATCGACACATGTGGATGTGCTCCTACTTGCTCGATGACCCTCCTGCTGACGAACTTCCAGCAGGTTTCTTACCCTTCTTCGCCCCTGTTCCGGAGGATGAACCACTCTTCGGCTTGGAACTGCTCTTTGTGCTCGCTCCCGAAGATGAACTCATCTTTGGCTTTGAAGATTTCTTCACTCCCGATCCGGGTGGCTTTCCAGATGGAACTGGCCCCTCTCTAGATGACCCTACCGACGACTCATCAGTAATCAGCACACCTCTTTTGTCGAACCTTAGCGCCGCTGAAGGGGCCACCGCGGCGGTGTGTGCGGGTGTATGACTTCTCGGTACTTGCGTCATAGGCACGTTCATAGGCACGTCTGGATGAGTTGCTAAAGCTTGAGTCGAAGGATTGTTGGAGTGGAGTTGTATGCTTCGACGATGCGAGTTCTTGCCGAACCAGCCTCTTCGTCGACCGAATATGCACAGTCCTGCGATGAGGGCTATTGCGCCGATTCCGCCGCCAACACCTCCTGCTATACCGGCAACGGGAATTGTTGATTTGCTTGATGTGCTTGTCGAAGTCGTATTTCCAGCTGATGCGGAGGTGGAGGGGGTGGAGGAAGTCGCAGATGTCTGAGCAAAACTTTGGGATCCCGATGTTGCTTCTGTTGCAGATGTGCCTTGAGACGTCGGGGTGCTGCTTGTGGCCAGCGTGCTTGCTTGAGAAACGAGTGATGAGGAGAAAGAGTTGATCTCAGAGATTGTTGTAGTAGCTCCGGAGCCGGCACCCGTTGTGACGATCTGAAGAGAAATATCTTTCGCCATGCCGGAGTATGAAGTTGCAATGTTGGTTGCCCAGTCTGAAGACCCGCATCCCCACTGTTTGTAATTCCCTGGATATGTGTTCGAGTAACAGAGAGAGGTGCCTCGACTGGCAAAAAAGCTTATCAGCAAGAGAACATGCAACTGATGATTGAAAGTGAACGTACCATGTGAAGACCTGATCACTATCGCCACTTTGCTGAGGAGAGTTGATATCTATGCACGAGGTATAGAATTGGCAATTGCTGCTCGCCGTCGCGCAGCATCCCACAATGCTGTAGTCTGAGTTCCAAACACATGATGATTGTGTTGAGCAATATGCTGGCTGTGCGACATTCCCTCCGATCCTAAGATGATTTTAGATCCTCTTCTCATGACGGGATTGTTTGGTGACTTACCAGCCGCACACGCTAACTGGGTATATATCGCGACGTACTAGTTCAAGGAAGGAGATGTCATCATTGGGATTGCTCGTGGGAGCGGGAGTCCAATTAGCAGTAGATGTAGCCGATTGCGTTGGTTGTGGTCCTTGCCATGGAAGTGCTGTTCCAAGGTTCAGAAGAGCAAGAATAAGTAAAAAGGTGCGAGGCATGTCGACAAAAGCGAATGTGGGGTACTAGGTACTAATGTAAAAGACAGTGTATAGTTGGTATGAAATAAAAAGACAGTAAGCAGTTGGAAATTATTGTCGCCGACGTGAATAAACACTGGTTCACCCCAACCTCGTCATGGAAGCGCGAACCTTTATGACAGGAAAGCCAATTTCACCTCGCCCCAGAGCCTCATGATCTTTTGCACAATTTGCCCCTTTTCAGCGGCTTCATGGCCGGGCTAGGTAACGGGGCATCCAAATGAAGTTTCGAGGGTAGTGTGTGTCCCGAACGAGGGCCTGGGGCATTGGAGTACCTAGCCTACTCGGTGAGAATAAGAGGAAATGAGGCTTCTGCAGATTTTTCCTGATTTCACACTGGAATAGAATATTGAGACTGCATGGTCGCATTTTCTGCCCCCAAGCTGCATGCCCCTTTCCCGGGGGCGGCACGATCCCGGGCAAAGATTGCATGGAAGCTTGTTCTTGTGGGAGTCAGCCTAAGGTTAAGCCGTTCCCTTTCGGGCTTTCTCCGGGCCACACCTCACGAAGCCCTGAAACTTCACGGACTCCTGCATGAGAAGAAACTCGAAGAATAAAAATTCCCTTCCATTCGGGCGCGATCCTCGGCCATTTCAGATCCAAGCGCGGAGACACGTGGCAAACGAGGTTTGACGTGCCGTTCGAGCCGCAGGTTTGGTGCACAGTCCCAAGTGAGCCGTGAATGACAGGAAGTCTAGATGCAAGATGCAGCCGTATTCCAGACCGAGGACACCATGACTCTACGAGAGCGCTTACGTGAAACCATTTTCAGTCTTATCGGCCCTTGAGATTGAAGTAGCCAGCTTTTTCAACCTCCCAGCCTTGGTGAGACAATTGGAAAGGCTTGGCTAGGCCGAGGTACTGAATGTAGTAAAGTGTCAACACATCGGCCAGTGATTGTCTTTGCCCGAGGAAAGTGGGATGAGAGAGTCCAGGTAAGGCCGGGAGATTGAGCACGTTAGCAGTAGTTGGGACGTCCTTTCTGAAAGTCGCCGAGAGTTTTGAACTTTGTACTTATTGCGATACTCATATAAGAAAAAAATGAGTTCTCTAAGTAGGGTATTGTTAACACTCGGTCCGCAAGCCGCTTGAAGGCTTCATCGGCCAGCTTCATTCCCACTGCCTTCGTCATCGTCGCTTTGTGCCCCATCTCCGGCCTCGTCGTCACTCTGTCCAGCATCAGTGTTGTCGCTGCCACCGTTTTCATCGTCATCTCCTTGATCTGAACCTCCATCATCTGAACCTCCATCATCTGAACCTCCACCATCTGAACCTCCATCATCTGAACCTCCATCATTTGTTCCATTTTCATCTCCTTCAGCATTCTCGTCAGATCCTGGATCTGATCCTTCTCCTTCGTCATTATCATTCTCCCCTTGATCTGATCCTTCACCCTCACCACCACTTTGATCCGACCCTTCATCCTCTCCTCCACTTGGATCGCCTTCATCGTTTTCTCCATCAGAGTTATCTCTTCCGTCGTCTGTCCCTTGGTCATTCGTGCCACTCCCCTCCCCTTCACTGAAACCTCCTTCGTTATCCTCGCCTCCACCCGCTCCGTCCTCTGACCCTCGATATCCTTCGTTCTCATCATCGCTAAAACCTGCTTCGCCATCTTCCCCTCCGGCTCCCTCAAAATCATCTGCATTGCTCCCATTATCATCGGAACCATTTTGGCTACCCTCTCCAGCCTCGGGGTCTTCTTCACTTGCTTGGTCGCCGTCGTCGCCAGGTCCTTCGGAGTCGCTTGGGTTGTTTTCACTCTCGTTGAGAGTATTTTGATCATCTCCTTCTGCTTCGGGGTCGTCTCCAAAACCATCTCCTTGTGCTGAATCGCCATCATTCGTCCCATCTTGCCCGTTGTCTTCCCCACCAGTACCTTGGTCGGACCCATTCTCTCCATTGTCTTGTGAATCCGTTTCGTCTCCTGAATTGCCATTATCGTTGTCAGAGTCGTCTGCGCCGGGATCATCTCCATTTTCTTGTGCTGGATCATTATCGCTCATCCCATCTTGTCCATTGTCCTCACCGTCAGTACCTTGGTCGGAGCCATTCTCTCCATTCTCTTCCGGGTCCAACCCGTCTTCTGGAAAGCCATTGTCGTTGTTTGGCTCGTGCTGTGCGTCGTCATCTGCATCGGTGTCCTGTCCAGATGGCTCTCCACCATCCTCTGGATTGTCAGATTCGTCGTTCTTCTCATCCTGTCCGTCTTCATCCTCCGGCGTGCCTTCTGGATCAAGTTCACCGTTTTCTGAGCCACCATTTTCTGAGCCGTTGTCACCGTCCATTGGATCGTCGCGATTTGAATCATCATCTGTATCCGAATTTCGGGTCCCATCATCACCGTCACTCCATGGATTGTTGTTACTTAGCTCCTCATTTGGATCCGCTCCAGCACCGAAGTCAGCGCCGAAGTCCCCGTCATCCCTACCATACGATCTGCTAGCTCGCTTATCACCCGAAGCCCCGTACATATCATCGTCCGCGTTCCTCTGTCTATAATCTTCTGGGTTTCCAGGATAATCGTCATCAGATCGGTAGTCCCTGGAATCGGGGCCATTGTCTGGTGATATCGACCTGGGAGCATCGTCATTCCTTCGGCTAGGTTCATTTGTCTGGTTTGAGCCTCGGCCCTCTTTGTCAGGATTTGGATTGTCGTGCGATGTGTTACCGTGCGGTGCTTGGTCGTGGTGATTACCTGATGCGGCAGCCTTAGAGTTGTGAGCCTTAGCCCCACCGGCGGTGTGACCAGCTGCTCTGTGCTCATTGGAGTGGTTTGGTCTATCATGCGAAGTATTGTTGTCGTGTGGCGCCTTAGCACGGTGATTGTTCGATGCAGCGGCTTTCGGTTTATGTGCCTTATCTTTTGCGCCAGTGTGTCCTCCGTGTTGTTTCGAATGTTTTGGCTTGTCATCCGGAGTTTTAGCATGGCCACTATTTGATGTCGTAGACTTTGGCCTCTGTGGATTATGTTTGGCACCAGTATGACTTGCGGCTCGCTTTTCATTCGAGCCCTTCGGTTTATCAGGAGATGTCTTGTTGCGCTTCCCTTCAGCATGGGGATCACTGGATGGAGCGGGTTTAGACTTGCGTGCCTTGTCCTTTGCGCCAGCGTGTCCTACAGCTTGTTGGTCGTTCGTGGATTTTGGTTTATCATAAGGCGTGCTGGTATGTAGCGGCTTGCTATGGCTCTCTGATCTAGCCGGTTTGGAATTGGGTGACTTGGGTCTATCCTTCCTTTCATGAGCTTGGGTCGCATCATGTATCATATTCGAGCTTTTGGAATTTCTTTGCGATTTATTGTCTGGCATGTTGTCATCATTCTTCGAACCGACCCTTGCCTTTTGACTTGGTGTTACGGTCTTTACTTGGCCTGCGACAGGATTCTTCGATGTAGGCTTAACCTTTTGGGATGTGGGTGCCGTCGCGTTGTGGCACAGGTTCGGTGTAGTATTCTCGGCAAGAGGTGGTGCCACTTTTGGCTGTCTAGGTTCCTTGAAGGTCTTCTGCTTTTGCGTTGATGCAGCTTCACTAGTGTAGGATATTGCTACTTTTGGTATCTTGGTCGCCTTCAAGTTTTTGTCTGCTTCATGAACGCTCTGATCGGGCGCCGAATTTCCGACACTGTTGGCCCTACTCACGGGCTTGTGGGTGCTTGAGTTTTGTTCCGCTGGATTTCTGGTGACAGATAGGTTTGCAGGAACTCCTCTTTGGATAGGATGCTGATCGGCATCTGTCGTTGGCGGCAGAGAGCCTCCGGCGGATGAACTTCCCACTCGCCCATTCTGAGCGACTGGAGTCTGGGTGTTGTGAGTCTGGATATTTCGATTTTCAAGCACATGAGCGCGGTCATCGTTTCCAGTTGATGAAGTATATCCTCTCTGAAAATTTTTAGAAGGATCCCCATAGACTTGAACGGCCTGATGGCGGCATGGTTGTTGGGAGTCAACACGTGGAGCACAGAGGGGTTGATTGGGTTTTGCGGGGTTTTGGGTATTAGTAACACCACGACTCTGCCAAGTTTGATAGACTGATGCACTTTTCTGGCCTGTAAGTGGCTGCCTTTGCCCTCTCAAAGTATTGGTGTTTGAATTGTTCACGCTTGAGATACTCCCGCTACCGTACTCCAGATCTTGAACAGCACGGTTGCCATACCCTAGGAAGTGCGGTGAGCGCTGCTGGTATGCATAAACATCACCAATGGGGATCTCATGAGGGGTTGCGTATCGATCACCAAATGAAGGCACCGAAACGCCAGTGTGATAACCCTGGCCTTGATTCTGATGTGCCTCGTAGGTCCACAGCAGCTGTTGGAAAATGGGCGGAGTTTGAAGAGCCTTGGTTGCTTCAGTCCCAGCATCGGGTCGTGATCGTGTAAAGTTCTCAGGGCTGCCAAGTGGAATGGGCGAAACGATCTCATATCTCTCCGACAGGACTACAGACGGAATAGCTGGCCATCGTGAAGGCGGTTTCGCGATCGGGGGTGGGCTTGAGATTTTGGCAAACGGGACATTAGGCAGCGCCTTGTCTCTCGACTTTGAACCTGGTTCGGGTGCTCCTCCTTTGGTTTTGGTCTTAGTCAAGTCATTAACTGGACCATAAATCTCCATATTCACCGGGGAATCGACGAAGGGTACGTCAAGTGAGGCGACTATAGGGCCACGTTCCTGTGCCGTCCCCAGTTTCCTGCTTTGCAACTCATTTCCGGGGAGTGGTTCATGGGTTGAAGCGACAACGGGATTCGGCTGTTTTGTTGAGAGTACTCTGGCGGTGGGAGGCTTTGGTTTTCTTGCTTTCTGAGGCTCCTGAGCACTTGATACGGGAATAGGTTGGATGTCTTCAGCGTGAAAAGATGATGTGGCAGTAGACTTTTTGCTGGATTTTGTTGAAGAGTCTCCGTTGCTGTCCTTCATTGAGCCGTTCCTTGAGGCAGTGGATAGTGAATTGGGATTTGGAGGAAGTAGACTAGAAGTGGTATGGAGCTGAGTAGCGTGAAGACTTGGAGTACTTTTAGAGCTTGAAGAACTGCCCGGAACTGAAGCTTTCTTCTTGGTCGATTTGGAAGAGGGGAGAATGAAGTTTCCGTGCTTTCTGGCGATCCAGGAGTCTTCCATCGCCGTTTTCTCTGCCCATGGAGTCCGCCTCTTGACCAGATGCAGTTGTTCGATATAAAATGGTTTCCCACTGTCCTTGAGCGAGGACCATGCTTCTTCTGCTGCGGCATCCTGCGTCATTTTGATGATAGTAGGAAGGTTGAAGAGGCCTTGAGGTGTCGATTCTCTCCTAGGAGGGCCCATGCACTCCCTTTTCCGAAGAGGTGTCCCAGCCTGGATAAATTCTCGATAGAGTCCTTTGGAACACTCGGGAATATCCCAAATAGAATGTTCTTTCGGCACCACTCCATTGAGTTTTCCTAAGACATCTCGGGGCGGTCTCTCATTGATCCAAACATTGTAGTCTTTTGCATCCGGAACGACCTCAGAGCAACATTTGCCGCATAATTTGGAGAGTTCAACGTAGATTATTTTATCCTTATCGTTCTCGCGAAAGAATCCAAGACAGCTAGGGAACCCAGATTCTCGAGCTTTGAACTTTGGAAAGTGTGGACAAGCATAACCGTGACCATTCAATTTTGGCTCAAGGCATTCTGCACTGAATTCAGTCCTCGCAGCTTCCCGTTTGGGTGTCGTGCTAAGACTACCAGACATGTTGATGGAAATGGGTGATATCGACTCCAATCAGTGCAAAGGCCGTGTGCTGATTGAAGCTCAAATGATTGAGCTTTCCTTGCTTCTAGAATCGTTCTTGGTGTACTGTAGCTTCATTCGGGTCCTGAGAGAAACAGGGTAGTCGTTCAATGATCCGGGTTTTCGGGAGCGAGCGAGGTGAGTATCGTAAGCTTCCAAAATCTACCTGCTTTGGACAAAGCCTAGTTGAAAGAAGGCGATAAGAGAAGAAGTTGTTAACGTTCTATCGGTGCTGACCTAGAGTTGATCGCAATTGGACAGAATTGTCTTATCCCTCCCCGCTCCCAGATTGCGAAATTATTGAAAAGGGGCCATTGACCCCCAGTAGCACATCGAACGAGGCGTTTTTAACACGATGCCGTGATCATCCATGTCTGCTTAGGCGTTCAATAACAATTCAAGACCATTTCATGCGACTGAATTCTTCAATTCGGAACTCCTTTGAAAGACTGTAGCGGAGGCCGGGCGTCTACCAGCATCTCGGTGTCCAAACCGAGCCGCATCTTGCATGCAGGGCATCGTGGAGAGGTGCCGGTTGCATGCTTCCATTTGACAGAGTTCCCGTCTCATCGCCAAGAAAGGCATTTGCTCCGAGCATGCTAACATCGACAGCAATGAGGGCATTCAGTATTAAGATTGTGAATGCATGCAGGTGTGATTGGAGCTCGAGGCTGTGAGTTGTATGGAGGATGGTGTGTTGTGCTGAGACGCGAGGATCTGACTGTGAAGCCCAAGAGGCCGGCCCACATCAGGCCAGCTCTTGCCCTAAAAGGGTCCGAGGCTCCGAGCAGCCACCTCTTCCAACCTCCTGCTTTCAGCCACCTTTCAGCATCTCCAACGCTTCAATCCATTCAACCCCGCCAACCCCTATTATCGACATCTTTGCCTCACTCGCCTCGTTTCATTACGATGTTTGTGGAAATGACTAGTTCCATGGCTTGGGCAGGCCTGGTAAAGGGCACACGCACATGCCAGGCTATCACGAGGCTCTGCGAAATGGCAAGCATCATCTTATGGAGGCAATCAGAGACAGGATGCAGTGTTCAAGCAACTCACATGCCCTGAGAATTTCTCTTCGAACGTCTTGAATCGGAACTTATATGTGAATTTTTGTCCAATTCCTGAGTCTGATCACCTGACATCTTCCAGAAGTATCGACCAAAATTTGGAGGTAAGTGTTAAGGCTGTTTATTGGCGTGTCTCTGCCACAAAAAAGAAACCTTGAAGTTGACATCGGAACCAGAATTTGACCTTTGGACATAACAAGTCTCGACCCGCTTGACAATGTCTTTTTTGAAAGCAAAAAAGTCTATGTACAAGCTGCACCAAGAGTCGAAGCTTTCCGTCACTTCGTCAACCTTGTCTCATTTCAGCTCCTCGAGCGGTGTTGATCCTGAAAGGGTCAAGGCCATCGCTCTCTTGCAAGGTTATCGAAGTGCTCAAGGAAAGCCAAAAAAGCGGAATGACGAGTTCACCTACGAGGATGTCAATGCGGTTTTGTCTGAACGCCTTGAAAATCCACAAGATGTATCTGTTGGTCTAATCAATGTTTTACTTGGGTTTGAGCACGATCTCAATTATTCTGTTCGAGCGAAAGAGGGGATTGGCGGAAGGTTTGGCAGGAAGGAAGGTCAACGTAACAATATTGTCCAGCGAGCCACGGAAAATCGGAATTGTTCTCTTGGGATCTGGACGCTACTTATCCACAAAGCTGATCAAACAACACTGATCGAAGCATTCGATATCGCTGTTCGGAACAACATGGTTGCTAAGGCGGATATATGCCTCCAGATCGCGACTTCCCGAGAACTGTGGCTCAATCCTCTCGAGGCTCTCGTTTCAGCCGTTGAACTCGCGTCGCAAACCAACGCAGAGTCAGAATATCTCAGATTGATCATTGTCCTTCTGAAATGGCCCAACGAAGACGTCAAATTCAAAATTTCAAACGCCACTAAAATCGCTGCCGGAGCTGGTCACTCGAGGATCCTACAGGTCCTTTCCGAACACTCTGCTTCCAGTCAGTTAAGCTCACGAAATCATTCACTTCAGTCTTTTCCAGACCTTCAAGTATCTCAAGCCTTGGGTGGAGTGCCTCAGAGACTCTATGATTACGGTTTACTCGAGGCGACTTCCAGAGGTGTGCCAGAAGCTTGTCGCGAATTCTCGGACCTTTTCAGAAGTTCGGAATCGCAGATACCAAGATCTAGCTGCGGTGCGCTATTGGGAGAAATACTTCAACAGTGCTCTGGCAATGTTGAGTGGCTGCCCTCACAAACTCTCGAAGTGATAGGGCACCTGCTTTCAAACAGTTCATACAGTCCAGAGATCGATGCTGCTTTTTGCAGGACTATGGGCTACAATGAGTCGGCTCGCTCAGATGGCTTCAGAGATGCAGCAGAACTTCTAGCTCATTCGGCGCTCCAAACCACATTCAACATTGTGTTAGATAACGTATCTCTAGGACCAAATTTTAGCGATGCCGATCTCTGGCGACTTAATTGCCTGATTGAATGGGGAGCAAGTGGAGAAAGTGTTCATTTGGCTTTGTGCCAGGGACTTTATGCCCGAATGCATGGAAGAGGCCCGAAGTCTGACAGCTTCATTCGGACTCTGGTTGGTGCGGAGCTTGATGTGAACCACGAGGAGGGCGAAGCTTTCCGAGCTGCAGCGGACTGCGGGAACATCGAGATCCTTGGCCAGCTGCTCGCAGCCGGGCCTACTCCAGAGACAAAGGCATTTGCATTTGCTGTAGCAATCCTTGCGCAGCACGATGAGAGCTTACTCCTTGCGTTGATTGATCTATTTATGTCCGGCAAATCGGAACCTCTCGTGGGCAAAGAATCTCCACCAAAGGGATATTTCCCTCCTCTCTTTATGTGCCTACAGTTATATCCCAAATCACGGAGATTAGTCGAGAGTTTGATCAAAGCTGGCTGCCCTGTGGATGCCACTATCGAATATAACCCTTCCGAAGACTACCTACAGAGTACCGAAAGTATCACTCCATTGATATTTGCTTTGTGCGCAGCGGCGGGCCAGGCTGGTAGGGATCAACAGATATCATCTGATGTGATTGATGTTCTGATCAGCAAAGGTAAGTGCGCCTCACACCGTTGAATCTAGGCTTCTTCTACGGTTACTAATGCAATACTCCAACCAGGCGACGTCAATTTTCAAACATCCAAGTCAAAGGTCACGCCCTTGATACTTGCAGCGAAACATGGACGGAAAGACGTTGTGGCCAAGCTGCTTAAAAAGCGGGCGAAAACTTCTGCGACAGACATTATGGAGCGTTCAGCACTATTCTATGCTTCGAGAAATGGTGACCTTCCTTCTGTCGAGGCGCTTCTCCAGGTTGGATCTCCAGCCGATGATGGGAGTTTGCACGAAGCAGCCAGAGAGCTTCACGATGATGTTGTCAAGGTTTTGATCAAAAAGGGGCATCGTATCAATTCTCGGAGCACCAACGAAGCTCATGGCGATCGAACAGCACTGCATGAAATGCTACAAAATTGCAACGGGAATGCGGGAATACCCAAGATCAAGGAAACCATTCTTGCTCTTACGAAAGGGAAGTTGGATGACGAAGACTTCTTCCTGGCACTCAGTAACTCCGCCCCAATACCTTTGGTGAGAGCATTGTTGAGCATCAGTATGGACGAGCAATTGCGCAAGGGCGAGTTGTTATTAGAGAGCAAGGCTGGCGCATTCATCTTCTACTATTCTCCTATGATGTATATCCGACAAAGCCTAGCATCTTCTCCAGTAGAGGTGCAAAACAGACTCCTGGCTGAAATAGGAGGGCTTGGAGGTCAAGACCAATTCTACGCGCAACAGGGTATGAGGCAACCGCCCGGCTATACGGGTGCACCACAGCCAATCCACCAGGCTGAGGAGAATCGAAGGGCACAACGAGAGATGGAGATCAACACGCTGCCAAGAAGCTTGCAGCAAAAGCGCAGAAAAGAGTACGAAAAGGAAGACAAACAGTACGCGATTGCGCAAGGAGCGGCTCTAGAAGAACTTCAACGTCAGGCGGAACAAAAAAGGTGGTCTATGATGGCGGATGCTCAACTCGCGAGACAGCGGCAAGCCAACCTTGATGTCCTCCGGGAGCAACAACTGAGCATGAACCTGAAAATTCAGCAAGGTGATGCGGTTACAAGGCGGAAATACTACATTGCTAGCATCACCGAAAGGCGGCATATGTCATTCCTGCGCGGAGTAGATACATTTTCCGAGAAGGAGAGGAGGATTGCTGGATGGTAGGTATGACGCATAGGCCATGGTTTCTGGTAGCTTTCGCAAAGATTTCGAATTAGGAGAACCAAAAATCGAGTCAAGAACTTCCATTCGTTTCCAATAACTGGTCGACTCCAAGGGCAGTGAGGCTGAGAAAGCAGAAACCTCCTGATGCCGTACGCCCGTAACATGATTGGTGTGGCAGCCATCTCCGCAATTGGCCCCACAACGAACGGATGAAATGGGAACTTGCAGGACACAATTCTGGATGATTGACCTCCTGCATGTGCATACGAAGTACAGGGCCTTTTAATTCTTAGGCGAGTCCAAATACAGTCGAAAATCCGAGTGGTCTGCCCAATCACCTGCTCAGAA
>FJOG01000008.1:1126366-1168559 GCA_900073065.1 Phialocephala subalpina | reverse complement strand
GGAGCAAGTTTCTTTAGCATGCGGCTCAAGGTCCAGGGGGGTGCTTCCCGATTCCCGGGTACCTCTGCCCTCGATACCCCGTTGCTTCAGCCACCAGACCGAGATTCGCGACCAGGTACCGGAAGCAGTCATGATTGGCCTTTCGCCCAATTTCGACCTTCTCCTTTCATTTTCACACGATGCAGAGCCTCACCACGTTGTTCGAGGGGCAAATACCCCGTTTCACCCGTCTCGAGTCGATCTCAGGATTCAGGCAACGGCGGGATGGTATGCAGCCCCTTTCTTCGCACGAGGCTACCACTTCACGATAATCCCCTATTTATATTCCCAAATACGGGCTGCTGTCACGATTTCGATATCTTATTCGAGTTGGCCTCGTTTATCCTCCTTGATTTATTTGTTTGATTGGAATCCGTCCTCTTCGTTTATCGGCGGAAGATTCTATGAAAGTTCATCAAAAGTGAGAACTTTCATTCATTTTCAGTAAGGTCATACCACCCACACAGGCGATCCTCGTGGTAGTGATGGAGGCTCCACCAACACCAAACCCCGCACGAGATGCTCGTCCGCCAGAGATTACCACGCCAACAAAACCGCCCCAGAAGGCAGAAAGACTTATAGATACCAAATCAATTGGCCTGGAAGTTGTCTACAATCCTCCAACTGCTCCTGGCAGTAAGGTAGCCGGTGTTGATGTTGAGTACGTAACATGATTTCCTCAATGTCGCTCAAAGTCTGGGGTTTCGGTTAACAAGTCATTTTCTAGTGTTATCGCGATTCATGGACTTGGTGCAGATCCAGACTGGTCATGGAAAGATAAAGCCTCTGGAGTCAGTTGGATTAGAGACTCCCATATGCTTCCCAACGCCATACCAAATGCCCGCATTCTTCGTTTTGGATATGATGCTAAATGGTGGGGAGAAGGCTCCGTCAGAGCTCGGATTCCGGATCTGGCAATTAAGCTGTTGCGTGGTATTATGAACGAGCCTGAGAGAAAGGTAGTTGTCCCTTATAAGGCAGGAACATCGTTCAGCGCAGCTCACGATCTTAGAAACATCCTCAGCGACCCCTCATTTTCATTTGCCACTGTTTTGGAGGCTTGGTTGTTGAACAGGTATCTACATCATTGTATCTCGCCAACATCTACCTTTGCTGACACAACGAAGGCATTATGTACCGCGAAGCTGAACAAAGGAAGATATCCGGATATCTTCAAAGCTTGCAAGGGCCTGGTGCTGATGGGCACCCCTCATCGTGGGACTGGAGATTTTACATCGGAAGCACTCGTGCTCAGAATCATCAATGCGGAGATCCCGGTCCAGCTGACCGCCATCGATGTCCTGAAACCAAAGAATGAAACGCTTGTCAGTCTGGTAGACGACTTTACCCAGATCTTGATGGATCGCAAAGTTCGCGATTCTCTACAGATATTTTGCTTCTTCGAGGAGAAATCTACGACTGCTTCAGATGTTCTGAAGAATGTGGTGACGAGTGGGGAGCTTGACCGAAGTGTCGTGAAGGTTAGCTCGAAAACCTTGACACATGTCACCCTAAAAGCTGACGAGACATAGGAATTCGTCGTGGATCGAGAATCTGCAAAACTGGAAGGGTACGAGTTCGAGGGTCTGGGGTTGAATCACTTCCAGTTGAATAAATTCTCGAGACCCGAAGATGGCTACTACAAGCGGGTGAAGGAAGTCATTGTCAACATGATCGAGAAGGCACTACTCCCGTCTGATACTTGTAAGAATTCTGAATGAATGAAATGAAATATCTATCACTACCCATCGCACAGCATACTGCGGATCAGCAGAGTGAGCTAACTTTCTGTGGCAGTAAAGAAGCCTGCGAGGATGCCCTCAGTTCGCCAGAATGGTTCTTACAGATCCGCGACATCGATGCCTCCATACGAGAAAGACCGCTACTTTCAAGGTCGGGAAAAGATATTGGAACAGATCACGAGTAAACTCGCGAAACCGCACCGTCACAGGGCTGTTCTACTTGGACCTCCTGGAATTGGGTAAGTTTTCTCGGCCTTCACAGAGCCAATTTAATTGGAATATGTCGTACCTCCTGCAGTAGCCAAGTCTAACCCAGCCCCACAGCAAGACTCACGTCGCTATACAATTCGCATACAGCTACGGAGAGAAGCTTCCCCCTCGCAGAGTCTTCTGGCTCACAGCCAGAACCTTCAACGAGTTTCAACGAGCGTACATCAAACTTGGAACTTCTCTCAGTGTTCCTGGCCTAATGGACAATGAGGACCACCATCTGAGCCTCATAAAGTCCTTTCTCGGCGAAGAAACACAGGGTTACTGGCTGATGGTTCTGGATGGTGTTGACGATCTTGAAAGCAAGGACTTGGAACGATTGAACAACTGTCTTCCCTCAAGTCCTCTTGGAGCTATACTGGTCACGACCTGCAAACGACCAGTTGCCAAAGTCTTGGCATTGAAGCAGTCGGAGGATATCCTAGACGACATTTTCCCTTTCACAAAAGATGAAGCCTTTCCATTGTTCAGGAGAGAATTGACTCAGAAACGAGTCTCCGACGATGAAGTCTGTGACCTTGTCACGCAGCTGGAGGGTCTGCCACTCGCCATTGTGCAGGCTGCTGCCTACCTCACGAACTGCCCAAACGTCACTGCTCAGGATTATTTACAAGAGTTGTCTGCTTGTGACCCGAAGGCGACCAACACCGGGATTCTTGCAACGACGCAAATCTCATTCAACCATATCTGCGGCACCACGAGATCTGTTGCAGATCTCGCACGTACAGCTTCGATGTTCGCCTTCCAAACCATTCCACTCCAAATGCTACGGTACTACAACAGCAGGGTCGAAGAGTTCTGCGCTTTGATGAAGGGCTTTGCAATGATCGACATTCTGACCGATGGACTCGAAGTCAGTCTACACCGTCTTGTACGATCCTCTATCAAGGCCACCGCCACTGAGCTCGAGTCTCTGACCGACACGATGTCTGAGAACTTCCCATCTCTGGATTTGGGAAAAGTTGCGCTGCTTCAAGTACAAAAATGTGCAATACTCCTGCCATATGCGGAATCAGTTCTTCGTCTCGAGCCAAAACCAGCGACAAACGATGGCAAGAGACACCGAGCAAGCCTTCTCTTCAAAACTGGAAAGTACCATGCATACCGGAAGAAGTACGACCCTGCGATAGAGAGACTGAAAGAGTCGCTTCAGCTCCGCGAAAAGGAGGTCCCGCAAGACCCGAAACTTATCGAGGAGGCAACGACCATCCTCAGAGACGTGAAGAAACTCGCCAAGTCTCCTGATCGCCTCTCCAGTCACCCAAAAGACCAACTTTCACTTGGAATAGATGATTGTGTTGCACATGCTCGAAAGGGGCTGAACTCGAAGCAGCACGACGAAGTCGAGAGTAAGCTCATCCAGTACTCCCAGGCCCATGATGCTGGTAGTATGATTACCAACATCGATACCAAAAGAGCCGAGGACGCACTGGCGATCTTGTACGACAACAAGGGACAGCACGACAAGGCTATCGAAAGACATGAGGTTGTGCACAAATGGTGTTTGCAAAACTACGGACCTCAAAACTTGGAAACATCCCGACAAGTGTACAAAATTGCTCGGAATCTCGACCTTAGAGGAAAGTACGCCGAAGCAGAGGCAAAATATCGAGAAGCTTGGGATGGAACGAAAACATGCCTTGGTGAGAATCACCCTGAAGCATCACGCATTCTCTGCAGCCTCGCAACAGTGTATAGCAAGCAAGGAAAACGGCTCGAAGCCAAAACATCTTTCGAGGAAGCCCTTCGCCTCCAAGAACAAGATCCCGGACCTCAACACGAAGATACTTTGACGACGAAGCACAACTATGCTCTCTTCCTGGAAAGCGAAAACACACAAGATAGTGCCAAGAGAGCTGGGGAACTACTGGGAAGAGTTTTGCAACAGCAAGAAGCGATACTTAGTTCTGGTCATCCTGATACTTTGCGAACGGCGAGTAATTTAGCGCACAACTTCTCGGTTCGCGGTATGGATGAGAAGGCGTTGGAGTTGTGTAGGTTGGTCTATCCAAGGCAGGTTGAGAGACTTGGAGCAGAGCATCCGAATACTGCGGCTACGAAGATGTTGATGGCGAGGATACAATGATTGATCTAGGGAGTAGGGTGTTCTCGGTAGACAACTTCAGGAAATACCGATGAGGGCGCCACACGAGCGCTTACTTACCAGTACCTGACCAATGTCGTGAGTCCCGATAAAATCGCAACACCAAAACACAATTCAGGGTTTAAATGTGTTGGTGTTTCGAGGGGAAATTGCGGGGTCATATGTTGGCTTTCTTATGTTGGTCTAGCCGAAACCAAACCCCGCTGCATGGCGGTTCGATCCCGATAACCCACCTTCTCAAAGCTCCATTTCTTCCTTTACTCTTTCTGTGGTCTGGAACACAATTGACTTTACAGCACTTTGAACCTTCCACGACGTCGGCCGGCCGCGATGACAAGTGTGGCATCAGCCATATTGACAGTTGGGGGAACACCCACCGAGTTCCTCCCGCTTGCCACGCCATGGCCATCCGGAGACGGCTGTGCTGCGAACATATATCTGCATACACCCGTCAGCAGCCCCAATACATTTCTTGCTTTCGATCCATTATTCGGGGCAAGCATGGTTGCCAGTGCCCGCAGCTGTCTTCCGCCTCAAGTGACAAGTTGGTGGAACCAAGGTACCTCTGCAAGCCCGTACATAGCTCTCGGTCCGACGTTTGTATGTCCCCAGGCATATTCGGCTGTCCAGACCGTCCTCGTCGCGACCTCCTTACAACAGGTCTTTTGTTGTCCTTCGTACGTGCCCTTGGCCTTCTTCAAGCAGAGAAAATGATGAGTCGCTAACAGGTCTATCAGACAGTATTCGTTCCTCGTTCCTCAGCCCAATCGAGGTGGGGTCTTTCCATCTCAATGTATGTCAACTATTAGCAGCGGCCAGACCTTCGCATTCCTAAGCAATCAGGCACAGTCCGATGCATTCACTGCTACGGTTGTTATGAGTACAACCGCTACAGTCTTCGGTATTCCCGTCAATGGCTTCAATTTTGCCACAGGAAGCATATCGTCCAGCAGCACGTCGGCGGGACAAAGTGCGACCGTTGCAGTCACGTCGCAGGGCACCGCGCCGACAACCACTGCCCCGCCAACATCAACAGGATCTTCTTCCCAACAGACCTCGAGCAAAACGCCATCAACGTCACCTTCGCTGGGAGAAACTGTTGGGATTTCTATTGCGGTAGTCTTCTCGGTACTGCTCGTGGGAGTTGTGGCGTACGTGTTATGGAAGAGACGGAAGCAGGCAAGACCAAAATCACTAGGCCCTGTCATACCAAATCCTGAAGGTCGGCCTCCGCTCTCGCCGAGGGAGATGCCGGCGGACCACATATCTAAGGTACATTATGTCTATGAATTGTCGGAAGGATGATGATGCGGTACTTCTAGAGGACCACTTGGATGTACAGCATCGAGGTGCTCTTCAGCTGGCATTGTATACATAAAATCAGAGCCACTGTTGACGTCAACAATCCTGGATCGTACTCCCACGATCGGATCCGCGAAAACCCGTTGTACATTGGCTCTACGGTGTCGATGAAATTACTCTGGGTCATGTATCGCTCTTCAACGAGCTTCAGGAAGTATAGAATTGTTGAGGGTTCGGTAGAGGATTAAGCGAGGCTGTTTTACAATAATACATATATGTATCTACAGAGGAGGGGTTTTAGAAGACATGTGGTTTTGGAATTGATAATGAGCTCGGTTTGAGTATAGACTTGTCTCAAAGTCAGCAGAAGGTGAAGAATCGCTCTTCAAATTTTGCGACCGCGCCTGCAAGCGCTGTCCCAATTGAAATGTTGGTCTGTTGGTTTCAGGGGGGTCAATAGTAGCCTGAGGTATTGATGCAGCAATATCAACAGGGGTTCACGCATAACCAACACCGACCTCCAAACGCTCCCTCTCCTTACCGCCAAGCATCACCTCAAAACTATCGCTAGATACTTCTCTACCTTGGCGCGTCTAGTTTCATTCATTCTCCTTTCAAACTGTCGCCTCGCTGCCAACTCCAAGTCACCTCCTAAGACTGCTGGACCTAACTCTGCCTTGTCATGTTCTCCGTTCGCCGGATTTCCGCGTCTCTAGCCCATGTCGTCCAGTCAGCAATTCGCGACGCGTACACGTGGTCGTACCAACCGCTCACTCAAGACGCTTTATTATCAAGTAATGCCAGCAGGAAAGGGATTTTGAGTCTGGGTTTGCGTTCGCGGTTATCGAAGCTGTTTGCTTGCACCGCCGCTGTCTTGTGCGTGCTCGCAGCATTTGTCTACTCACGTGGCGACGGCATACTTTCCAACACCAGTTCTCTGGGCCCATCCAGAACAGATATTTCAAAGGACCAATTCATCGCTGCTATCTTGAGAGAGCCCGTTGAGGGCGTGCTCGACCCGGATCCAATTCGCAAGAAATGCGATGAGACCAAGTTCCAGGATGGTCTGGTCTGGCACTGCGCTGCCGGCAATGGGGGGATTGGCAACGAGGCAAATATGTGGCTCAACTGTGTCCGATACGCTATAGAGGCAGGAGGTACATCCTTCTTCTCTCCATTTCTCCGTAGAAGTACTGACATTCTGAAGCAACGACCTTGATTCTCCCTCGCTTAGGTGCTCGTTCCGACAACCTCCTTGATCTTGGCGGCGAAGCGAAATCTGTCGAACTGTCCTATCTCTTCGACGTCTCCTATTTCCTCGACTCATGGAAAGTGGTCTGTCCGCAAATCCGCGCCGTTGTGTCGGAATCGGAAGTGCCCAATCTCCCTTCGTCTGCTGATTCTCCTCATCTTTCTCCCAGCAACGTCAAAAACTTTGAGATGAGGAAATACCTTATTGTCGACCCGACTGGCTGGCGAGAAGCTTTTGACGCCTGGTTGGCCAAGAATGCAGCTGTTGACACTATGTCAGCTGAGAAACCGGTGCGCGTCTATCAGAACCTAGTCTTGGCTCAGTGGAATCGGGAGGCTCATCCGCTAGAGTTTGCCAATTCCTTTCCTCGCTTGTTCCGATACCCCGTCCAGACTCGACGACTAGCTGCCTCAGCTCTATGGAGCTTGGAGAAGAAGCTCAGTTGCCCTGTCGTCGCGGATGCCATTGTTCTCTCTTCGGGCTCGTCGCCCTCATCCAGAGTGAGCTCTCTTGGCCCGCACCGCCTCGCTACCAACACCTTTATGGGCGTCCATTTGCGAGTCTCAGCAGACGCTGCCGCTGCAGGATGGCCGGGCTATGAGGCTCAGGCCCCATTTTACATCGCCGAGGCGAAGCGGCTTAATTTGACAACCATCTACCTCGCCACAGGTTCGCCAGAGCACCGCGAACGATTTCGAGAAGATGCGGCGCTGAATGGCCTGGACGTTATCGTCAAAGAGGACTTGTTCAACGAGGAAGAAGTTGCGGAGCTTCAGAGCCTCACATGGGACCAGCAGGCGCTTGTGGATTTTGATGTGCTGATGCATAGCTCGTTTTTCTATGGCTTTGTGCGGAGCAGCTTCACCTGGTCACTGGCTTTACGACGAGGTATATTGCCGGAATCTGGAACTTCCGGGGTAACGAAGGAGGACGAGTATAGAGATAGCCTCAGCGCCATTGTGGGACGGTACGATAGTATCAATCCGGAAGGGTTATGGCCGTGAAGCCGCTTGATTGAAGAGACATACTACCACAAATTCGTCAACAATTTACCAACAAAACGACATACAAGGCATGCAAAACGACCGCAGCTGACATCTCGAAAGGGAACTCGGTCGGAGTCAGTTGTGGGAGCAAAGTTGAATGAGAGGGACATCTATGCAAAAACAGGAACGGCCGCTTCCCTTGTTCGAGTCTAACGGCACCCGATCACCGCGATTCAGAGGATTCAAAGATTCAGATCCTGAAGCATGTCGATACGAAGCTGTATAAGACGAAAGACGCACAACGCCTTGGAAGATAATATAGGAGTGTCACGTGTTTCTACATATATCTGAGTCAATGCAAACATGGCGTCCGGCTGTGAATCACTACAAAGCTATCTGCTGTTTGATGACTGGTCTATCTTGATACAGTCAGCGGTTCTAATGTTTGAGCCCCCTCAGGCTATCCTCTCTTGTCTTTCTTCACATCAGCGTCACAACACTTCTTTGAAACACAGCAATCACCTTACCTGGTTACCACAAATTTTATCATAACCACCCACCATCCACACTCACCATGCTTTCCAATCTTCTCTTCCTCCTAATCAGCCTCCTCGTATTGGCGTAAGTGAGATGTCGATGTTATCGAGGCCAGGGGTAAATTCCAATTCTCGCTCGTTCTCCTTAAAGGTAATGACATTGCGCACCAATAACCTTGATTCTCCCGTGCTTAAACGCTTGATCAGACAACATTCTTGATCATCGCGGCGAGGAAAAAGTCGTGGCCGTTCATAAATACCTCCTTGAGTTGGGACAGAGGATTCGCGCTCCCATAACCCTTTCTTCTGGTCCCGCAGAGCAGCTTCTGGGCAATGTGCGTCCCAAGGTCAGGCGTGACGCGTCAGTGTGCAGTACTCTAGTAAAAGAAGGATATCATTAAGAGCTGAGCGAGAGAAGTGTGATTAGGCTGTGAAATATATTGAGGAAGTCTTGGTGGATGTGTACTTGGATGTTGACGACGAGATTAGCGAAAGTGATGGAGTGATTGATTTCGTGGTTGATGTTAATTGCGGAGTAATTACGGCAAATATGGTGGAGTCAGTATAGAAGTAGGGAATAAAGTCCTGGAATGGCTCAATTTATGTGTCATGGGTGGCTGAGAAAGTTTCAAGTGGAGACGTGAGAGTTCCTCTAGAGTTGGACTGGATCCATATAGATCTCAGCGAATGTCAATAGAACGCGGACCATCTCTTTCAATACATTGGACTAGGACAACGCCTAACATGTTAGTTGTGAACTCTACTCTGCAAAACGAGTTGTGCACAAGCAGTTGTGTGTACTCCATAACCAGTAGTTGCAAACTTTTGGATATTCAGACGTTGGCGTGCTGAAACTCTCGGGCGCTTTACCCCACACTTTACCCAATCGCCTACCCCGCATCATGACGAGTAATGAGTAACAATCAACAATCAAAAAGCTTACAAGGAGGATTCTTCCAGAGAGTAGCCGCACGTAAGATTCTCCCACGACTTTATCCGTGTATATCCGAGTTCCGCGTCAGGATGACGGTGACGCTGCATCTATAAACAGTACAGAGAATGTCACCCTGCCAGGCTTTCCTTGATGCAAATCCAACTTAGCCTCTCAAACAAGACTCAAAGTTCGGCTGACTTTCAGATCAAAACTTCGGTTTTCACCTAGAAAGTTTCCTATTCCTACTCGTCTGTACGAATTTGTTCCCAAGCAAGGCTCTAAAATGAGGAATGTCTCCCTTATCGATGCCTCGTACTTATATACCCTCGACCGCAAAAGGAGACACAGATATTGAGTAGGAGACATTCGGAGTCCATCGTCGAACTGCCCTGCATACCTCCATGGAAATGGGCGTTCCCCAAAATCGGGCTTCACGTTGTCTACATCTAAGTACGGAGGATTGTGGTCTTTTCCCTTGGGTGCGACGTTCAGCACGATTTCTCGGACTGGCCCATCTAAAACCAGTCGGGTGGACTTGACGTTGGATGTCATAGGCTTGGAGGCCCAGACAACTGCCCATTCGATAAGTTTAACGTGATCATAGATGTCTAGGTGAAGCTCGTCTTCGTCCCTCCTAGATCTCCAGAAATCATATTCAATTGCATAAGGACAAGATAGCCAGGTCCAAGACGGAATGTTAGACAGGTGGTTTGGAGTCTGATCAATCCCCTCAACCGCTTTCACGACTCTCATCCATAGCAAGTCCTGATGAAGAGATCGCTCCCACAGGCCAAGAATTGGAATATCCTTTGTAGCCATTTGATAATGCCGAACGATTCCGGACAAGGCAGGAAGCCTGTCCTTGGGGAAAGAGAATTGTCGTCCCGAGTAACTCTCGATCCATTTCCACCAGATTTTGTTCGTCCCGACTTGAATACTGTCAGACAAAATACGGATTGAACCGTAGTACCTCATCGATTGATTGAATACAAGGCCCATCTCAGTTCGACATTCAGATTTACATTCCCAGTAGAGTCCTGAGCGCATCAAGTGCAGAATACGATTTGAAAGCACCATCTCTTGGAGTACCCAGCCTCTAGTATTGAGTATTGATTCTTCAACAAATTTTCTAACGTCTCCTGGCTGTACTCGTACAATGGCCCCTGAGCCCACTCCGGTGTTGCTAACAGATAAGAAGGCACTGCCTTTACCCAAGTTGCGATTTGGACTGGAGTCGGGGTAAAAGCAGCCCACAGAACTATCAGCTGCATCTGTGGCGGCAATTGTAATTGAGCTCCCTGAATAGATATCCTGCATTCTTGAAGCTTCGATTTCCCATTCGGCGGGGTCGTCCTGCACTATACACAATGCATCAATCCATAAAAACTGGATGCGTAAGTCGCGAGTCAAACTTAATGCATTCTGCAAAGTCGGAGGGAGGAGTTGATAAGGTATTTCTTTCCTGTGCGAATTTTCGTTCTCTCTGGTTGTACGGAATTTTGCGCTTCCCCAGCAATAACTCAGGGTGGCATATCTGGTATCTAGATCATGCAAATCTTCGGACATGATAAGTCTAGGAGGACGTCCAGCAAGCGAGCCGACGTCGATCAACCTCTTCGGCATTTGAGTCACAAGAGGCTTGCACTTCTGGTGTTTTAGCTCGCAGTCATGGAACCATGACTTCGCAGTAGAGATTCTGTCCGGAGTCGAAGTTGTAGCAGCTCGCCAGATCGGCTGGTTTGCGTTGTTCGCTAGAGATAGATAATGTTAACAAAGGTTGAGTAATAGATAGGTTGTTAACCTACATTTGGTGTTGCAAGTAGTGATAGAAAAGAAGTCAATAAAAGAAAAACCCCGAGTATCGAAATTAGTCTCTAATATCGCCCATGAGATTGCCGACCCTACTCTCTGAATTTCCTTTAATTTTACCTTCAGAACTATGGCTTCGTAGGTGTCTTTGTCCATATCAGGAAACCGTCGTTGAGTTTTTTCAAAGGACCAATTTGCTAGTAAAACTTTACAGATCGAACAGGTTTGACTCGACTGTTCAATGAGCCCCATGCTCGGATGATGAGCTCGACTTGGTGATGGCTCATCCTTCGGCGGGATTAGCCCAGCACAGAAAGTGCAAAGCTCCGCCGCCTCTGGTTCCATCATAGGTTTTGAGCGTGTGGAGATATGATAAGCGCTGAGGAACGAGATGCTTCATTCGAGGTTGAACGCAATCTTAAAATTTCGTACGCGTTTGTTAGGCTGAAAGCTGAAAATGGAAGCGGGATGAACCGTATCATGGATGCACCTTAACAAGAGAAAGGATGCATAGCAATGCCCGCCGTCTCGTAATAAAATCGCGTTGCAAAAGTACTATAGCTGCGAAAGCAGATTGAGGTAGCCTAGAGATACCTAATTCAGATGACAACACCAGCGAAAACTGGGAGAAGAGGAGGCAAGAGCTTGCGTTGGAAGGGTATCGCAGCCCACAAGGATTGAAGAAGTGGTGGTAGAAGACAATGATCGTGCTTGCTGCTGTTGAACTGTTACAAAAGGAAAGAGGGCGGAAGAGATGAGGTTGAAGAGATTCATCACTTAGCGATTGCGCTAGGCCCAAAGCGGCCTCAAATACGAAATACGAAATACGAAACTTGCCCTCTCTTCTCGGCTTCAAGCAACACTCTTGCCATCGACATCGATATTTTTCGTATCATTATTAATGTGATCTGATAACTTCAAATTATCTTTTGGTTCTTATTACTGGAAAAGATTTCTTTCCCAATCTTTTACAGAATAAAGTGAAGAAAGGAGGCGATTGGTTTCACCGGAGCCGCCATGTTTCCTTGCAATAGTGTCATTCTTGCTGCTGTGAGCTAAAGCCCTATTTGGTCGACTCTGAAGTGAATCTCATTGCTTTTGTTGTTCACTCGCCGTTTCATTTTTCCATGTTCGAAATCCTCAATGCCAAGACGTTATGTAGAGCGAGATAAAGCTATGCAACAAAGGCCATGCTTGCTTGGGCAATTAGAATACCTGAAGATATTTATAAATACTTCTCCTTCCCCAGGTTCTGAACCTTATTATTACTCATAAACCCCCCACCAAGGCGCGGGTACTGACACATTAGCGTACCATAGTGGCAAATTACTGCCACGTGATGCGAAAAATCTCCTCCAGCCTCGGACCCCAGCATTCCAAGGTTGCCTCAACTTTTGGCCATCGTCTTTCGATCTCTGTCAACACCATCCCTTCTTTCCTTTGAGTATTTCGGAATTCAGGAATTGATCGGATCCTGCGGGCGTTCTTGGGACAGTGCTTGGAAACGTTGCGGCGGAGGGAACGGAATCTCATCGTCATCAGGATTTTGCGGGGAAAAGTTTCATATTTTCTTCTTCGGGTTACACAACCACAACCCTTCCTTCGATCCTACCGACGTCGCGCATCGTGAGACACTGGAACGCAGTCATGGTTCCACCATCTCAGACTTTGAATTTGGACATCACAGCCATTAGTGGTATTTGTGGGTATGTGTCACGTGTCCCCTCTACCTTCAATGTCTGACTTGGACCCAGATCAATCTCAATCGCCTGTTGGGTCGTAGTCTTCTCTCCCCAAATCGTTGAGAACTTCCGTCGAGGCTCAGCAGATGGCCTATCTCTACAATTCATCATTGTCTGGCTCGCCGGCGACGTCTTCAACATCCTCGGCGCCGTCCTCCAAGACGTTCTTCCAACCATGGTACCTTCAGCCCCTCCTGTTCCCTCCGACTCCTCATGCTAACACCAAACAGATAATCCTAGCAGTATACTACACAATAGCAGACATAGTGCTCCTCGGCCAATGCTTCTACTACCGCGGCTTCACCTGGCACGACGAAGTCATCCCCCCAGCCCCAAAACCCACCAATGGCCAAACATCCAACAACATAGGAGAAGCAAACGAAACCACTGGCCTCCTCTCCTCCACCCTCGGTTTCAGCCAAGATCGTGAACGTCGCGGCTCCCACGTCTCAGCTACCCATCTCTCGCCCGCCATGCCACTCCTCGACCCACCTCCTCCCGCTATCCGTGATCAGAAACCTACCACGAGACTTCAAGCTACGATTTTTAATCTGGTTGCTGTGTTGATGGTTTGTGCTGCTGGTGTGTTGGGGTGGTGGGTTAGTAATCGGAGCCAACATGGTCAGAAACAGCATCATTCAAAGCCCGATTCATCGAATGACGATGTTTTGGAATTCAGTCTTTGGGGTCAGATTTTTGGGTATTTCTGCGCGGTTCTCTACCTCGGTTCACGAATCCCGCAACTGCTTCTCAACTATCGACGCAAATCCACCGAGGGAGTATCCATGCTTTTCTTCCTATTTGCTTGCATTGGAAACCTCACTTACGTTCTGAGCATCTTTGCCTACGAAGCTTATTGTTCAGGCAAACATGGGAAGTGTGCGCCAGGAGAGGCCGGGGCTATTTATGGGAGGTATATTGCTGTTAATGCTTCTTGGTTAGCTGGAAGTCTTGGAACGTTGTTTTTGGATGCTGCGATTTTTGTGCAGTTCTTTTTGTATAGGGAGGAGGGAATCGGCGAGGACAGCGCGGTGGAAAGTGGAGATCCGACGCCGCATCAAAATGGTGGGAACAGGGATCATAGGCCGTTGCTTGAGAGAGGGGATTCTGGGTATCAGTAGAGGGAAAATGGTTGTATATTTTGGTTACATAGATGGAGACGAGGTGAGCATTTTGCATTCGGAGTCAGAATTTGGAAAATTGCAATGGAAAATGGCACTTGAAAAGTTAGGGTTGTATAATTGGTTTGTGGTTGATAGTGGCGCAATTCTTCTAGCTATATCTGCAAATGCTAGAATGTAACCATCTCTTGAAGACTCGAAGTCCCTGTCTCCACCTTGATATCCCCGGTTTCCTTCTCAAATCTCTCCTTGCGCAATAGCTGCATCTTGGTAATTTGCTTTGGAAATACGGGGAATTTGTGATGCTGAGAAAGGCCATGAATTTGACGATATTCCTCCAGCAAGTTGTCGCACTGTACGTCGGAGAAGGGTATCGAATCTTCTGTCAAATCGACGATATTGGCTTCAGCATCCTACAAAAGTCCTTTGCCGGTATCAAAATACATCACTTCTTTGATCCAGGAAAATTATGCTCTGATAAGCTCTGCGAGTGAGTCGAACTCGTTGAGGGAGCACTCGACTGCAACCTTCATGATCTTCCGGAGGTCCATAGCACTTTGCTGGAAAATTTGAAGCTGCACACATGTCCTAGACGTTTCTATGTTAGCATGCCTCGTTCCTACCACTCGATTTCCATAAGCAGAACGGTCTTGAGAGCTATGCTCACCTGTTTGTCATCTTCATGGTACGACTCCCCTAGACAATCATTACAGCCCAAGCATTGCATGTAGACAAAGTCCCTCGACCAGTCGAAGTATATTCCAGCCGGGCCCCGCAGTTTAAACAACCTTTCCTTGGCCTGATATCCCTGATGCCCTCCATACCATCCAAATGATAGTTGATACCACTTCAAAGCGACTTCGCGCGACTCCCAACAAGCGTGCAAGAGACCAGGAACTCGAGCTCGAGACGTAATGTTTTGAGTGCGGGAGTAGCCAGATTGATGCTCGTAAGACTTCTTGACCAGGTCAACTTGACAGCGCGGACTGCTGGACGAGCTAGTTCTCATATGTCGAGATGCAATTCGATGGGTAGCTTGCGGAAAGGGTAGAAGGTGGTCAATGGACGAGTCGACCCGGAGGTTGGAGGCGTTTGGAAAGATTTGCTCTGTTGCTTTGAGGTGTGCCTGTGGCAAGTCAACGCGTCATCCTTGAATTTGAATCGGAGCGTAAACCTTCTGTGTGGACTTCTTGACTTGCGATTATTGCCATTTCTTGTGTTCAGATTTGTTGCGCTCAGCTTCAAAGCTTTGAACTGCTCTGTCAGAGCTCCGACGTCGGTTTCAGTGATTGCGCGAGGACTGTATTCAAGTTAGCAAGAAGGCATTCGTAATTGAGGGAGTGCAAGACTTACGCGAGCGGCCTCGGAATCTTTTCGTCGATGGTTGAGTCCATGGTGTGCTATTTTTTTCGATTGATGATTGTGGATGATGCAAGTTGGAAGGTGGAGGAAGGGTGGAAGTTGGAGATAGAAAATAAATTAAGTGAATGAAGTCGATGCAGAGGGGAAGCGCGACCGGGGCTTTCTCAGAAATCACTATTACACAATGTGCTTGCAAGTTTAGGTAAAAAGAACGCTGCTTTGGACATTAACATTTTTCTAGGCAACATGAAAGCCAAAAGACCTCTAGCTGCTGCACTTGGAGAAGTGTTCCATGGCTTCTGGACATGGGTCACGTAGTTGACCTAGAGTTCCAAGGTTTGTCCTCAAGCTTTGGAGAGCATCTGGAGTCTCATCTGAGCACCTGCAGACTTCTTCTATCCTCCCAGATATCCATGTAAACATTGTAGTGTGTCGATAATGACCTTGGTAGCCGGGCCTTCTGTCCTCAATGCCGCCTTGTCCCTCTGAAAACATCGCAGATATCTACTCATGATCTTCCCTTTCCTTGGTATACCTGTCCACCCTTGGTACATGCAGCCAGAGACCTTGAATTTGCTCTCAGTTTGCTCTCAAAGTCGCTTCATCACGAAAACGAAATAATCAAACGAAGCCGAGCCACTCAACACCTCAAGATCCAACGTCCACAACTTCTCCCTCCTCAGTAGCGGCTTTATGAAATGCGGCTGGCGATACGTAATGCACAGGAACTGACCTCCAGGTTTCAATACCCTCCCAACCTATTCACCATCAGCGTCATCTTCCTCCCAATGATTAAAAATGATATTGGAGGTAATACTTCATCAACATACTTTCCCACATTTTCTCTCACATCATCGGGAGGATCCCATTGCGAACCATGCATCATGGCATCCAACGTACTTTTATCGATAGCTACGTCAATAGACGCGTCGGGGAAGGACGTGTGTCTTGCATCCATGTACAACCATCTTGTGTCTAGAGATGCGTATTTTGCTTTCATGGCATCGATGACGAACGGAGCGAAATCGATGCTCGTTTGGTTGGTATATCCGAGAGAGTAGAGATCTGCTGTGAGAGACTAAATCATTGATATTTCACCATTCAGTCCGATCCAAAACCAAGTAAATCATTTGAGAAGAACTGACGCTGTTGCCGCATCCTAGATGCAGAATATGGGGATTATGACTTGAAGATGGGAGGTATTTGGCGAGGAGAGGACGCAGTGTCTCGAAGGTGCTCAGCCACTCGTAGGCTCCTAACACTGACTTGTCACCATTTTGTGCCTTTTGCTCAAGGATGTATCGTTCGTTCCAGTATTCGGGGTGAGCGAGCGCGACGAGGTCCTCTTCTTTGACCATTTCGGGTAGACGGATGAACGGAGCAGATGTATGTGATTGGGTCGAAACTTCAAGCCTCGTAGTTTGATTTTACCACGAAGGCTTGGAAAAGGCAGATGTCTTTCTGGGAAGGCGCTGGGTATGAGAAGGTTGGGCTCGGGATGGATGTTTTGGGCGTTCCGAGCCTGCAGGAAAAAGTTTCAGGTACCAGAGCCGTCACGTGTTTCTGCACTAAGCCCCATTGATGACTCGAAGTTCAATCACGACTTTCGTGACCACATTGGAAGACATTTGAAGGAATTCGAAGAAAATTTGATTTTTACAGTTCTGGGGGAAATAACGCACTGGATCATCCAATGGTACACGTGCGTTAATCATAACACATCCTCTCAGGCCGGCCATCACATACTTCGAGATGCATGTCTTTCATCATTCGTAATCTTGCTGCCAAAGTCCCGCAGCCTGCTGGACTTTCGAGATGGTCAAGTAATAGGTCTTCACTCGGGCCCTACCTGGAGGGCTTCTTCTAAAAGCTTTGCGATATCCGGCCGGTTGGCCGCATAGGACAATGGCGTCCATCCCCGATCATTCGTGCTGCTAACCTCAATGCCCTCAACACTCAATAACACCTTCACCACATCCAGATACCCATAGTCCACGGCAAAAGACAAGGGACTCCTTCCATTAGCATCCTTCTTGTTGACATCCACGAAGCCGGAGTCGAGGAGGAGGCGAACCACTTTGGGGTTGTGACTGAAGAGAGCCCATGCCAGTGGTGCCCAGCCATCCAGATCTGCTGTATCGACGCCTTGCCGATTGTGCCTGATTAGGTACTCAACCACATTGCAATGGCCTGCTCCACAGGCCCAAGAGAGAGGATTTCGACCAGCATTGTCTCTCTTGCCAATATCGATACGTGCAGGCATCGATTTGGTTGAGATGGCACAGCTGCGTCGAAGGAGCCTAACCGTTTCCAGATGGCCTGCCCCTGCCGCCCAAGAGAAAGCAGTCCGACCCTCATTGTCGGGCTCATCGGCTCTGAGCTGTGTGAAACTGATGAGGTACTTCACTATTTCATTATCGCCAGCCTCAGCTGCGAGTGAAAGTACATTTCGACCTTCCCTGTCCACCCGATTGACTGATATGCGATTGTCTGTGAGAAGCATTTGGACAATATCCAAGTACTTTCCACAGACTGCCCAGTGAAGAGGGGTCCGATGATCTGAGCTGACGATATCAGGTTGGATCTGAGGGTGCTGTAAAAGTATTCTGACTATGTCAACGGAACCATTGCTTGCAGCGATGGACAGAGGTGTCCGTCCTCTTATAGCAGCATGGTTGACTCGATATCCTCCTTGCCCGGGAATCGCGCCATCATCCTCCAAAAAGTGCTTCACCACAGCTAGGTGTCCGAGTGTTACAGCAGCAATGAGAGCAGTCTGGCCGGTGACGATTTCCAGATCTGGGTTGAAGTTTTCACGCAGAAGTCGGTCCACCACGGCATTGCGACCCATTCTGGATGCCCAATAAATCGCACGTGCCCCTAAATCAGGAGCCGTACCGGGCTCTTTGCTCAATATGAGCTCCACCGTCGTAAGATGGCCGAAATAACTTGCTATTAGGAGAGGGACAAAGTTCATTGGAAGCGATGTTTCGGATTCCGCTTGGTTCCAGTAGAACCGGAGCCAATTCATGCCCTGAGTCTGGACACCGTCTGATAATGTAGTAACGGATTTTTGTAGATCTGAGGCGGGTGCGTTTGATTTTGAAGCTTCTCGGAAGTGCTCCGCCCAATGTCTTGCGCCGTATTCAAACAATGCGTATCTTGCTGCGATAGATATACACGCCTCTGTTTCTGACGCCTCGGGTTCCTTGAACAAAGTATCTTCTCCTAAGGCATATCCATCCCACAAGTGTTCGACATCGGCGTCTTCTGGAGACATCGCGACAGGACTCGTTGGTGAGTAAGTATTGACAATCTGATCACTGGAGAAGAGGTCCTCATTAAAATCCTCGAGTAGAAGATATGACGCGCAGGCTTCAGCAAGGAGCGAGTGCGCCTTGCCAAAATCGACGCCATACAGGGTAGAAAGTGGATTATCTGGTTGGTTTGAAAGGTCCTCGAGGAATTCTTTGAGAGATTGGTGTACCAAGTAGATCTTCGACTCTGATTCTGAGATTCGGACTAATGGACCCAACACTCCTTGGAGGGTTTCGCGCATGTTCGGCTCAGCATCCTCTTCCACAGCTGCTATTGTGCGATGATGACTTTGAATTGCGATCAAAATTCGCATCTCCTCTAGACTCAGGGGTCTTGAGCTACCAACAAGGATATTCAGGAGCTTCGTTGCGAGGGGTTGGTATTCCATGGATATGTCAGATAAGAAACGCTCGTACGTCGCTTTCAGCGTCGTTGGTAGCTCATCGATGATCCGCATGAAGTTCTTCTGTGTTGCGAGGAAGCTCCTTTCGAGGAGGTGAAGGACAAGCGTCACCCAAAGAAAAGTTCGATCTGCCTTGGAATACAGGGTTGCTTCAAGATATGCGCTCACGTCCGGCTTGCATCGGGTGCGCTTGGCAATGTCCTCCACCTTTGTCTGTATCACCAACTTCAGGTCTTCTTCTACATGGCTCTGGGAAGGATCGATTTGCAGAATGTTCGTGGTGTATCGGTGCCCTAATGGAGGCCGACTTGTGATAAGAAATTTGATACTTGGGGACTTTGCGTCGGTTGACCGCGATTTTTCCTCGAGTTTGACGATATCCTGAAGGAAGCGTTCTCTGGTGTTTTCCTCGCATTCATCAAGCGCATCGATGATCACGCTGATTGGCCCTGTCCGCTTGTCACTTGCAATAGCGATGAAGGTTCGCCAAAGTTCGTTGAAATTCTGGTAGAGACGTGGGCCATGGAGATCACACGCTTTCTTGACATGCTTGATCAGTGACCGGCGCTGAATGACGAGTTGATGTATGATACTTCTTAGAATGGCAGTGCCGTCTCTCTGGGTATCGATTTTCTCGTCGCAGAAGAAATAGCATAGTGTTGTACGAAGACCAGGGGAGAATTTGCCTGTCGTCAGATACTCCAAGAGGTAAGCTGAGAGGATAGTTTTCCCACTGCCAGGATACCCATTGATGCACAGGAGGCAGGTACTTTTCTGCACGTTCCACTCTTTATACTGGGAGTTGGAGAGAATCCATTGGCAAGTGCCCTCAACCCTACTGGGAAGCGTCGACATGTACTCTGCTGCATCAGCCGTATTTTGCGTCAACAGCGCGACGCATTTTCGTTCCACATCGTTCAAAGCTCGAGATACTTTAGCTGCTTTCCATTATAGTTGGGCCAAAGCACTACATACAATGAGCGGTAGAAGTAGTTGTAGCCTGGTCAGAAGAGTCCATTTTGAACTTGCCGATTTCTGCAGCCGCAACGAGTGCCTGATATTGCCTTTTCTTCAAGATTTTAGACAAGAGAATTTGTATCTCCCCAAGAACCTGCTTGTAGCCTTCGTCATCTTTGCCATTGAATCGACACATTGACATGTGGTTTGCGTTGATGGTCTGCGTTGGCTCTGTGTCCGTGAGGGAGGACGAGAAGGTTTCCACAACCTAGATCTGTCGGTCAGTGCGAGTGATCTAGAAGAGAGCTCCAATGTGAGGCTGACCTTTTGATTCATTTTCAGATAACTGAACCCCGTCATACCTTTGGCTTCTTGAAATGTAAGCGCTTCGAAATGACGTTGGTCGTCTAGGTACAGCTTCATAAATTGTTCGTGTATCCTGCGAAGTTCGCCGCCATTGATTTGGAGTGCTCGGATGTTTTGATCTGTTGTATCGACCCCTGATACGGAGGCAATTCGCCGGATAGTTTCGCCCAGCTCAGCCATGTTGCTACCTTTATGTGGAGTTCCAAGGAAAAGTATTGCCTCAGTAGAGGTGAATATCTCCAGCAGGTCTGGCTCCTTTCTTTCTTCATAAGCACGATGCAGGACCTGCAGATGTATTAGCAACACATGTCACCTTCTCCATCATACATCTCACATACATCCTTAACGATGATTCCTTGTATTTGTCAGTTCTAGTGTCTATCTTTCCTGCCTCACAGAGCGAACTTACCACCCAAAGAATGAGCTACAAATATGAGACTTCTCCCTTGCTGGAAGATGTTAGAGACAAGACAGAACCGACTACTCAAGTACTAACACAATTCAGTCTCTGGATCCTCAGTGCACGCAACAGATTCTTCGCATGATCAATGATGTTGCTTTGATTCGCGGGGCCACCAAAGAAGTGCGAAACCTGGGAATCATAGCCCCACGTCAAGATCCTCGCGTTCGTGCAATCGGTAGGTAGCAAGTCAAGTGGCCAGAAGACCTCATTCGCCTCGGAATTTTGCGCACTTTCCAATTCCTCTTTGTATTTGCGAGAGAATATCTTCCGTATCCCGCGAGACGGGCTTCTGTTTGCCTGCCTAGAGCTTTGCCTATCCCCAGAGCTCGGAGTCAGTATGAGCGGATGTATGAAACTAGAGCTTCCATGTCCCAGGAGTACTGGGACATCCGCATTTCTTGGGAGCATGAGACATACGACAGAGGTACTCTGAGGCTATCGCAGGACCAAGTCTTTTGAGGGTGGCCTTGTAAGCCGTGTACGAAGACGATGCTGCAAGCCAAGTCAGCGTGGGACTCTGGCATCATTGTACTAGATTCCGTGGGACATTGACAACTCCCAGAAAGAAAGAAGCAACACAGTAATCGGAGGTGTTTCTTTCTTTCGCTCTTAAAGGAGTTCAAGAAAATAGAAACAGTATTTCATCTCGATATGGCGACCAAAGACCGCAACTCTCCGAGTGTTTCAATTGCCCTAACGCACTTGCTTTGCCAACAAGCGGCTTGTTGTACGCAAAGTCCTTCGATTGACGGGATGTTGTCTTGTTCTCAGAATCCAATTTCCCTTGATGTGGTTCTCTTTGCCAGATAAAAGGTATATTTACTCTGCAATGGCATCGTCTGGATCCGCCAGAACCGTGAAGCCCGTATCGTTGACACTAAGTCTCTCCTTAGGTGGTTCCGAGGCCTGTTCGCGCCAGTAATTAGCTCTTGGCTTTGAAGTTCACTACACAATGTCCGACTCCAATACAGACAATGCGAATATCATACACTTACCATACTGCTCTGATAGCTCTGCTAATACGCGACGCGTTCTGCCCTCTTCGCGCAATTGAAACGACCTATCGTGAGGGCGATAGCTCGAAAGGATATAGAATCGAGATAATAAGGGGTCTGCTTCCGCGGTTATTTGCTCAGCCATTGACGACAGGTTCCTAAGCGCCGTGCTACAGGTTGCAGTGGCAAATGTTGGTTCTCTCATGGGATGAACGGTTGTCGTTCATTCGGACATTTTGCACGGACCTTCCCGGCATGCCGAACCGTGGAACAATGCAATGCACTGTCGCTCTCGACCTTCCAACAAGCGGCAATACCCCGAACGGCAAACATCTGCTTGAACTGGTTCGCTCTGTTTGTGCAAACAGAATATAGAACAACCGAAGAATTAGATTAATCAGTAGCCATCTCGACTGTTTTTGTATTTTGAAGTGAGGTTTTCGTATCTTGTATTTAAGCCCCTTTTTGGCCTAGCGCTATCTAAGCGAAACCCGTTTATCTTATCTCTCGTTGCTCTCTTCCTTCCTTCCTTCTCCAAATCAAAGTCAGCAAGCACGATCATCAACCACTTTTCTCAAATACTTTTGAGTTGGCGACATCTCGGCAAGCAAGCTGTTGCCGCTTGTGGTACCATTTTGTGTCACTATTGTTTTAGGCGTACTGTTTCGATGTACCCGCCAATTGTCGAAGTCACCAAATATTGCAACTTTTCTTGAACATTTCCACGAAACACATCCTACCTAGAGTTTTTTTATACGAGATTCTCTCTTCTCGCCTCGATTTTGCAGCTAGGAAGACCCCTTTGGCATCTGTGATCCACCTGGTAGACCCGCTACCGGATATCTTTGCCATCATGGATTATTAATTCACGATCTGCCTTGTTTCAGTTCTGTCATGTCAGTTGGCGCTTTCTTGACAATTTCCTTGCATTTCTACCCATCCACACTGAGATTTGACCTCACTGAACACAAAATTCCGGTTCAAATTGTCTCCTCATCCCCCTTGATGGGCACCAAGTCGCCCTTTCCCTTGAAACGCTCCAAGATATCCGCTTGCTCATTCAGCAAGAAACGATCGGTCTGCGTCCCAATCTTCGCCAGTCCTCTCCAGCGCTTGAAATCCTCTATCAAGTCATCAGCAAACCGTCACCACCCATATCAAATATATGCAGAGTGAGCAAAAGGCGGCTTACCAGGATTCCTCTTATCACCATGCGCCTCCTCAGGATGTTCCCAATGTCCCTGGCTGAATGCCAACAACGTCGAAATCTTCTTATTCGGAATATCGTATACCAGTGAACAGATTGTTCCCGTCTCTATTCTTTCATCAGCCCTTCCTCTTTCATCCCAAATTCCCACCTCGCTAAGGAAAAGGAGGCTGGGCGCAGATACTCGACAAACCTTCAAGCCAATTACACTGCCACAACTCTCCCGGCCTTATACACTGGTAGGAAGCTGTTTGGTAGTTTATCCTTCCAGCCATGGGTCCTCCATGTATGGCGTACACGATTCTTGTGGAAGAGAAAAACCACCTACAATCGTCAGCGCCCATCACGTGAATAGGGAGCCGAGAAGGGGGGGATGTGGAAGAAAGCGGATGGAAAAGGGGGAGGGAAGGTACATTTCATATCTCCATTTCTCAGGCTTCCCATTCGCATCTTTAGCATCGTAGTCGTAAATGAGATGAACGTCTCGGATGTCTTTGTCGAATTGGGAGATGATGAAGGGGGAGGTTTGAGCGTGTGTTGCTCCTGGCATTTTGTTCTCCCACTTCTAAATATAAAATGTTCTAATGTGAAAGATAGTTTGTACAGAATGAAATCTATAGCATCTATGAAGGGAAGAGATACAATTGAAGACATTTTGGAAAGTATATATACTTGAAGGTCAGACAATTGCGGGTTTTGGTGGAGCAGACGCCACCCGGCCCGAGATAGTGGGATGATGTAGGAGGATGAAGCTAAGGGGGAAGTTCGGCGCCTCAAAATACCCTCACGGAAGGTGTTTGCGGCATGTACTGGAAGAACTGGAAAGTCAAAACGTGTGCGATGCTTCGTAATTGTCGTGGCGTGACGATGAACAAGTGATTCCCACATCGTGAGACACCTCACAAGTTTTCTAG
This sequence comes from Phialocephala subalpina, assembly GCA_900073065.1. Taxonomy (NCBI): domain Eukaryota; kingdom Fungi; phylum Ascomycota; class Leotiomycetes; order Helotiales; family Mollisiaceae; genus Phialocephala; species Phialocephala subalpina. The sequence continues at coordinate 1,144,737 of FJOG01000008.1, read as the reverse complement.
GTCTAAATATTTACATTTCTATCTAGAACCCCTCGCAATCCATAATCTACAGCATAAATCATATATCAAATATTGGACTGCTCCTTCAGCTCCAAGAATCCACCAACAACAGCTCTAAGCAATTGATTCGCAATAGCGGTCTTGGGTGGAAGTCTCAACCCACCCTCTTTATACCCCTCTCCGGGTGGCTCTCCCAAACCACTTGTGCCAACCTTCAAGGCTTCCTTGACCTCATCTACCTCTACCCACTTCGCATCTTGCAGCTCCGGATCATGCTCGAGATGGATCTTCTCACCGTCCGGTAGAGCTTGTCCAATTGCTCCAATCATCAAATTTGCTGGATATGGCCATGGCTGCGTCGAATGAATCACGACACGACCGAGCAGTACTCCTGACTCTTCCCAGACTTCTCTTCGAACAGCTTCCTCCACTGATTCTGCTGGCTCGCAGAACCCTGCCAATGTGCTGTACCAGTATGGTGGCCATCTCTTCTGTCGCCCGAGAAGAATGCGTTTGCCGTCGTGGCTGACGACTGCCATAATAACGGTAGGATCCGTTCTCGGAAAGGACAGATTGGAGATTCCTCGTCTAGTAACACATGCAGCCCTCTCGTGTGGTTTCGCTTCGACGGATGTAGCTCCTCCTTGCGCGGTTGGTAGTGAGGCGTAATCGGTGGGTGGGCAGACTCGTTTTGTTCCGGCGTTGACTGATAGTGTAGGTTGTCCACATCCTCCGCAGAATGGATTTCGTGCGTTCCAGTCGAGAAGGGCGCGTGCTTGGGCGTAGATTGCAGCTACAGAAGTCAGTCTCTGCTCCTCGGTCACTGCGAGGGTAATTTACCTTCTGGTGCGTTCAAGGTCATATGCATTCGCCCCTCCACGAACTGCAGACCTTTCGCCTTCATGGCATCTATAACACCGTTTGCCTCTTTTTCAATTGTTCCCTTAGGTGTGACATCCACCGCAAAGTATGGCGTTCCCTTGTATATCCCATGTTCGAACCCTTCCTTCTTCCTCTCATCCAAGCCCAAAAACAGGACCAACGGTAACGTAATCGCAGAGTTATATTCCTTGATCAACTCCGCCTCCTCCTTCTCAAACGGGTTCTCCCCAATCAAAGGTCTAACTTCATCGTGTGTAGCATATGCTAATACCGTAGGGTCTTTCGCGAGCGGTGCAAGGTCGTTGAAGAGAAGGAAGGACGTGCTTGGGTGAACGAGAGCTTTCGAAATGAAACCATGGTCTGCCCGCAGAAAGGATACTCTGTTCAGAGGACTGCCAGAGAAGTAATTCGCAACCTCTCGTCCGAATTTCCTACTTAGCATCGAGTCGACGTCGTGGTGCGCCGGGTCTGGGAGGTCGGGCTGAGGGGGCATAGCTGCGTAGTCGGCTTCGTCGAGGACCTGCGGTGAGTCTGCAACGTGCCTGCGAGTATGTTATGGAGCAGAGCTCTGGCAGAAAGTGGACGATGACCTAGGAAAGAGGGACAAGCGCTTGCTATGTAATGGTGGGGTTCCCCGACCTCGGATTTCTCATCAAGGCCACTTATCGCCGACGTGCTCTTGGGATTGGAGGAAGGAGCTGAAGACCGGGAATAAAAGAATAGTGATCTTTCGGATCAAGGGCAAACCTGGCAAACCTTTGATGTATACTCAACAAGAGGATCTACATACGTGCCTGGCTGAAGCTGGCTCCAATCTGCGGTGAAGTGATTTGTTTTTTGGTGACGCGCAACGCCAAGACTTTCATTTGCCGGTGCCCGCACGTGACTCGCGATGTCGGATTTCTGGGACAACTTCAGCTCAAGCCTTCCATCACAAAGTCCGTCCTCGAGCGAGGACAACACTCATCTGTGTTGGGGTACAGATGCTATCATGAGAAGAATATTATTCATATTCCAGTTAGCGCTTGAGATCATGCTCTTGAAGAGAGCTTGAGCATGTCCAGGCCAGTAGGATTAAACGCGCCAGACCGCTGTTTCGTCTTCTGTTTGTACTGCACCGTTGCAATTGTTCTTTGCTTCTGATTGTATAGCATGCTCCCAGCTTGCGATATCGATGTAGTGCAGTTCATGAAGTCTTGAGAGTCTTGGTCGAGGCTGTACGCCATTGCTATGAACGTGCTGGAAATCTTTAGTGATGCCAAGCAAGGGCCACCTCTGGTCGTGTATATAATATCAAGTTTCTTAAAGCAGAGGGCGTTCAAACATTTGAAATTATATACTAAGTTCTCAGAAGAGTCACAAACCGACTCCGTAAAGGCATGGTACCAAAGTCTGGGACCGTTTCTCCTTTAAACCCGCTAAGTAGCCGCTTCACCATATTCGGGCTAAAGATCCCTTAAGGTCATAGCGACCGGCCTCCAGCTGTCGATCTCTACGGGTGGGGGAAAAGTGGCCGATTTTGGCGAGGTGCGCAAATGAGACAAATTTACAATTCTGCCAACGAAGAATTAATAAAAATCTTATATTACTACATTTGCAAGCTCAATAGGTATCTGTAATGCGATACCGAAAAGAGTATGAAATTTGAGAAATAAGGCATTCCGTACATTGGATTTTGATGTTCTCGCGTGCCAAAATCGGCAACTTTTTACCTACCCGAAGAGGTCGATATAGACTATCCCAGCTTTTGCCTAACTTCGTGAGTCACGGAATTAAAGGCTTATTTGATAACTATCGAGAAAAACATCGAGTTATAAATCATCTTCCTCAAACTTCACAAATTCCGTCGGCATCATGGCACCACCAATTCTCCGAGAATCTACAAACAAGCGCGCATGCACCATAGAGCAGTACAATGCAGGGAAAGACCTATTCAATGTGGTCGCCAGAGGACTTCCACGCCCATGGCCATCCGCAATCGGGGTATCTTCAGAGAAAGTCAGTTCTCTCAAGGGCACACCGAAACAATTTAGAGTTAATGACCAAATCTTCGAAATCACAACCAAGTACGGAGTCGATCAAGAAGGTATATCTGTGTATTGGACCTATCGAATAGGACACCGTGGACACGGAGTAGATACCTGGACTATTCGTTGTAGAGGAAACGACCCGAGGAACGTGAGTGATATCGTGCTTCCATTCTCCTGTTGAGGACGATTACTCACTTGAGATCACGATGTTGTTAGCATTGCTGACCCATAAATTAGTACAAAGCAGCCGCGCTTGAGGTCCAACAAGTCTTAATCGCCGCCGGCATGCCACGGAACGATTTTAATGTCCAATTTACTAACTCACGCCTTGCTTATCGCGACGAATCGTACGCCATACCAGATGACCCATCACTGATTGGAACGATCGAAGATATACAACCAAAGGTTCTTCAAATGGTTCGGGAACAGCTGCCAAGGACGTGGACCTCAATTGCATATCACATGCGCGGAAAGATGAATTGCGAGCCAAAGGAGATGAAGCCTACTGTGGTTGTTTTCTGCAAGCCCAATTCAAAATTGAATTGGAGTATGGTAGAAGCTAAGATCGTGTCAACGCTTCAATCAAAAGATCATCCAGAAATAGCATTTCATCTCGAGCTTCTGCCAGGACAAGTGGAGCGCGCTACACCGTCGTTCATTACTGATATTCAGGACTATCAGTCGGTTGGATATTGTCTCAATCTCACAGAGCAGCCGAAAAATGACTCGTCGATTGGTATCAACGATGAGGAGTTTAAGACAGCTTGTACCCTTGGAGGCTGGATGAAGCTCGATTTTTCCGATGGCCGATCAGTCGACTGTGTTCTAACCACATACGACACTGTTCGAAACGGAGACCGACACAATCGGGCTCTGAACGACTACAACGGTGTTAGTCTTGATGGGCGGCTTCCTCTGTCGTCAATCAAGGTCATTTATCCTGCTCCAATGGATCTCGAAGCTTCGAAGAACCTCATTCCAGCTATTGCACGACAAGAAAACGGACCCCCTATCGGCGAAGCTCAGGCACTTGATCTTCTAGATCAGCTCAGCAAACGTGGGATCGGCCGTGTTGTCCATGCTTCTGGCCGCCGAGTAGATCCAGGCAGCAATCGAAACCTGGACTAGGCATTGACCGATTCTCCCTCGACCTTCCAACGGAATATCGCTCCATACTTCGGTCAACAAAATTGGGGGCTGCATTTGGACTATAAAGTGAAAGAAGGGGACTTCATTCAGTCGATATCATCGTATCAGCCAGGGGAACGGGTGACGCATCGCGGCAGGTCAACATGTGGACACGCTCGTGTCGGTAGGCTCAAGCGTTACATCCACTGGGGCGATGGCGAGGAGTCCCATGAGGATGAGCTATTTGGGGAACCAGGCTGCGTTGGTCAATCTATTAACTTTGCGTACAGAGGGGACGTAGGTTCCTGGGTTGTCAACCAGGACGGGGAACTTGTGGGAATCTTGAGTGCGATCGATATCTGGACTGGATCGCGCACTCGTTCTGCGTTTATCACACCGATCCACGAGATAGTTGAGGATATTGAGAAGAGAACTGGTGGCAAGATCTCTTTGCCATAGTGCGCCAGAATGTACCAGAACTCGTGGAACATTGAGCTTATCGATTGAGATTCCAGCGACCGCGATGCAACATAAAAGACAGCCAACTCGGCTGCTTATATCAAACGATGGGCTGCCTTCCGAGCTTCGGATTTTTGAGCATGAATTCCTTCAAGCTCTGGGACATTCGATTATATCGAGCCGAACTTGGTTCGGTTCGGGCTTAGCGTTAATTTGATGCAACTGCCTTCCCATCCGTCCTTCCTTCCTTCCCAAAACTTTTATCTCCCACGCACAACATCGCAGTCGACGCGTCCTCCATATTTCAGCAGTTACGACCGCGCAGACACTGCCTCGAACGCGATTTATCTTGAACTCACAGCGGCAAACGTAACCATGGGGTAAGCAAGAACGCGCCTACAATTAATGTCTCATTTGCTAATGGTGACGCAGTTCAGCTTTGTCCAAGCTCGTCACGAACCTCACGATAGTCTGTATCGGAGCCCTTCGCATCATCATTGCGCTAGCACCGACTAGGCCCGTCTACCATGCGCTTCGTACCAATGAAGCCCCCATAGCCAAGCTTGCGAGCGTCACCACAATGTCCCAGCTATCTCGGGACAATCTGAGAGTGCATCCTCAGCGCAAGTAGGTTCCAAATCCAGCCTTTGGTTTTGCGCATTGTAGCTAACTTTCCGCGAGATATCTCACGAAGAACTTCCCATCAAAAGCCTCGAAATCCCACACCCCAAAGTCCAAAAATCGTTGGGACATTGTCCTGCCCGAATTCCATCTCTTCACCAAACTCCCTCCCGAGCTACGATTGCTGATTTGGGAGGCTGCTCGACCCGGCCCTAGAGTGGTCAAGATATTCCAAGTCAAATCAGACAAAGATTTCCGCATCGTCTACTCAAAGGCGAAAGTACCATGTCTCCTTCATGCATGTATCGAGTCCAGACAAGTAGCCCTGAAGTGGTACCAGCTATCTTTTGGTCACATGCATATAGTTCCAAGCACAGTATACTTCGACATGTCTGCCGATTTCGCCCATTTTCAATGCCAGAAATGCCGAGGCCGTCTTCATGAATGCGATATGCAGACCTGTGGCCTAAGCGTGTTGTCATATTATTCGAGGGGGCAAATCAAGAGGGTGGCCTATGAATCTGATGGCGGAGAAGATCCCATGTTTGCCCTCTGGCTGAGTTTCCCTGCAGCGGAGGAAGTTCTTCTTGTCGAGACTAACAAAGGCCTGGGATGTGGAGCCGAAACCATCTTGTCTGACTTTACTGGCAACACACAATTGTTCCCGTGGCAGGAAGGCAAAGATCTGATGACCTGCTTTCAAGAGCAGCTGCTAGATTGGCAGACTGGCGAGGGTGCGGAAAGACCGTTGAAGAAGATCACTTCTGTTAAGTATGGAAAGCTGCCAGTCAAGAGAGGCGGAGAGACGTTGGAGAAGTTGGAGCCAACAAAGAGAGCAAAGCTTCAGGAGTTGCGGATCAAGAGAAGAGGGAAGACATTGGAAAATTTAAAGCCAACGAAGAGACTTCGCCTGATTCCACACCATGTTCACCGAAGCCGGAGGAGTTCTTTCTGACCAAAGGTATGGGTTTATGATGGCATCGCAATGTGGGAACGGCGTCAAGAGAGAAGGAGCAAGTTATGCAGATGAGCCAGGTATCTATCAGGTTTGATGCTTTCATGTAGCTGTCGCGCTGTGTAGTCTATTGCATGATCTTTTCTCTGCATCCTCCGTCCAAGCAATGAGTCCATTGTGGAACCAAATAACATATGATCTTGTGTCCTACCAAAGTGTGCCAGCCTGAAAAAGTTCTAGGCGCAACAACATTCGCGTAGCCTCTCGCTTAAACCCCTTTCTTCGTGCCGCTCCCACTTCATTCCTTGCAAACCAATTAAACATCAATACAACAAAAAATAATTACGATCATCACCACTATAGCGCCAAAGACTCGCTCGGCCAAGAAACCGAAGGGGACAGGAGGACGAGTCTTTTCCACTCCTACCTCTTCAAAATCTGCTCCAGAGAGAACAGCATGGAATCTAGTGAGACGATCAAAGAGGTCGTGAAGAAGATGAGGGAGGTTGTAGCCGAGGGTGGTTGTTCCACTCGCTCGAAGGATCATGATGGAAAGAAGGGACCAATTAAACATCAATACAACAAAAAATAATTACGATCATCACCACTATAGCGCCAAAGACTCGCTCGGCCAAGAAACCGAAGGGGACAGGAGGACGAGTCTTTTCCACTCCTACCTCTTCAAAATCTGCTCCAGAGAGAACAGCATGGAATCTAGTGAGACGATCAAAGAGGTCGTGAAGAAGATGAGGGAGGTTGTAGCCGAGGGTGGTTGTTCCACTCGCTCGAAGGATCATGATGGAAAGAAGGGTACTGTCAAGACCTAGCCTGCATTCGAAGGCAGTGCTGGAGCTGCGGAGACTTTTACTGCCGAATGAGGGATAGGGATTAAATAGCGTTGGAACGTCGATAGCACGCCTGTGGCCTGACAGTTTGATTACGCGAGGTTTAATTAGAGCTAGTTTGAGCGGGGAACGAAACCCGAAGATGTGTTGAAGACAAATCGATCGGAACGTTTACACCTACAAATGGACCCTTCCTATCTGCGCCTCGACTGTGGATCCTACCCATTTTGTTGGTCAGGCTGAGAGCTATGGACCGTTTACAAATGTCTTTAATCCTTGCCCCGATCATTGGAATCCCTTCTCCCCCAATAAAGAAGCGTCATGCGTAGGGACCGTTCCATACGACTGCAAGGCGAAACTCTCTGCAGCACCACAAACGTTAAGTTCTGCGACAAGGCAGTCAACAACATGCAGCGTGGCTCCAAAATCTATACTTCAAATGGAGTCTCACTCGCTGTTTCGGGAAATTGCTGGGCGAATTGGGAGCAATTTGGCTGCAAAGTATATATTCAAGGCACCGACGAGAACGGCGCTAATTGCGAGATTACCGGCGATGACATGTGGAATGCGTAGCAGGATATCAGGAATATTGGAGGCTGTTCAACTTGCGGGAGCAAGCACTTTGGGAACGGGTGTATTGTGAGCATCGACTATTATTATGACCGTGATAATCGGAATCCTGGGGTGAACCGTGTGACGGAGATAGCGGCAAGCGATTCTGCTGCATCGTTGGTATAAAATACCTTTTGAGAGGAAGCACTCGCCCAACAACTCTTAGTCAAATATTCTGTGACTGTTTCATAAGTACATTCCATCTTTTCATTTCGTTACTTGGCTTGAAACAAGAAACGCCCTTGAAAGCCTATTTCCTCGCCCTTCTTACATCCCAACACGTCGAGCAGTCATGCATATCCATCGAGGTGTATCGGAGTTCACTTAGCTAGAAGGGCAGGTTTTGACATAAAATATTATTCCTTTTGCCCTGACCAGTTCCGCAAGTGATAAGGAGACGCGGCGCGCATACCAACTGATGGTTTCCCCCACCTGTGCCCGAGAAGTGATCATGCACCCGCTCTACCAAACCACTTGCGACAAATTCCTCAACACCAAGAATGTAATCAAGCCATTGTTTCGCCTTTTGAATTCTGCTGTGTTGGGAGCTCTCAAGGAAGTTTCATCCTCTTTGACTCTTTCCATGTGCTGAAAACATAGTACTAACTTCTTGAAGTGGTTCTGGTCTAGCGACAAGACTTATGCTGTCTCGAAACCCCAAATAATGAACACAGTCTGCTTCTCCATCGGTCTAGGAGCCCATAAACAACCACTTCACCGCGATCATTGGTGCTATCATGTTGTTGCAGAGAAGGCGGGTGTGTAAGTAACCTTGACGCAACATTTCTATCACCCTTGTTGGCTTTTGGATTTGCGGCCAGGACATATCCCGAGACATGCAGTTTTGCTTGCCACAATGCATGAAAGCAGTGAACTGATTCGAATCTGTGATCAACAGGTTACAGATATCCCAAAGGCCTCCAACGCGACACCAGAATCGGCTGGTTCGTCGCCGGCAAAGACGCAACCTTCCCCAACGGCTGCACGCGTTTCATCCCTAGTAGTTGAACACAACTTTTTTTTCTTCGTCCCAGGTGCATTTGGCTTCTATGTATTGTCAAATTGTTGCTTGCGTTTCTTATTCCTACTATTGGCTGTTCACTAACCTTGGGGGAAATGCCGTCGGAATATCGGGACCGTCAATATTTAGGCTAAAGCCTGAAGGAAATCGAAAGACTAGTTCGGATTAGCATTTCTGTTTTGCGAATTATTCTACAGAAATTGCCTCAGAAGGCTGTCTCCCATGTAACGTCTCTATGACCATGTAGATACCTTTCTACCAACATTTAATTTGGTTGTAAGCATTCCCACACTGGTAGGCTTCTCACACTTTCGGTACTGAGAAATTTTTCGTACACCCTCACTCAACACAGCAGCATCCATTGGATTACTTGTAATTACATATATAGTTTGTCTATCACAATCTAAAACAACGATGTCAAATTACTTCATCAAGACTAAATATTGTCCACAGGGTACAAGAGTTCCTAAGAAAACTCTGCGTTTGTTCCACACTACCCCAGGAGAAGCATTATTCCATTCCATATTATGTGAACACTTGAATCACCTCAGATTATCTACCGGGATTTAAACTTATATATTACTGGTTCAGTGGCATATTCCTTCCACGCATCCAAAACGAATACAACGCAGTATCGTGTTCGAAAGAGATGTAATCTGTAATTACGTTGAATAGAAGGATGCTTGTAAGCTGAGCAATAAAGTAGACAGCTAAATTTGCAAAGGAATACCCACAGTCGACAAGAAAATTGGCAAAATCTTGAGCTCAACACGTTACGGAAATCTAATCGCTACTGGCACAAGTACAACCTTCCCACATCTTTTCCAATCTCGTTAACAGAGCCTGTCATGCTAAAGCCCTCTGGCAATAACACAATATTCAGCTCCTCCGTGGTTACCTCTGAAACCCAGGAACTCCGAACACGAAAGCACAATAAACCATTACGCCACACTCGATACGCGAGTATCGCCGCCTGTATTTTCTCTTCTAAAGAAATAGTAGCATGTACTTAAGGAAACTGTTTTTAGGGTTATACGGTTATACTAATTTTTTATGTCGTTGGATATTGATGTCGTGTGAAACGAGTGTTCTGGTTTATGTTAGAATTGGGGAATCATGTAGAAATTAGGGACTGGTTACATTGAATCGTCTGTCAAAGTAGTGCCAATGATGGAAACTGGGTTGACAGAAATGCTTGCAGGTACTAGATCTCTTGCGACTTTATTTGGCGTAGCAACTGCAAAAGCCGTAAGTAGCGTCACCAGAACTGGCCTCACGCTAAACCTTAGCGGATCCTCCATGCGGAAGGATCTTTTCCATTCGTCGCCTCAATGATTTGACGTGTTGTCTCCTGTCTATCCAGAAATACATAATATACCAGGCAGCGAACGTAACGGCCATTAATGGTATAGTGATGGACACATAGCGCTTAAGTGCCTCCGAAGAATAATCTTCCTCGTAGCTGTTGGTGCCGTCAATCCTAGAATATTGCAGAATGTCTGTACTCATGATCGTCTAGAATTTGGTATTGTCAGAATCAGGTTGGTGCTGATGAGATTGAAAAGAAACGAAAAGTCCAACAAGGTAGGGTGTCATACCGAGATGAATGTGCCAGGCAAGAAGAACAGAGTTACGAGCGTAATGATACGCATAGAGACGGTTTCTTGTTTAGTTTTCTGGGCAAGTGTATTCATTTCCTCGGTCATGATTTGCATCTCCCTGGTAGATGCCTCGGCGTTTTCTGCAAATCTCTTACTTGCTTCCATACTGCGATAATCCAAGATCCCATTTAGCTAGGCAGGTTTAGATGATCCAATTTTAATGCGAGAGCGCACTTACCAATGCCTTTCGATTAGTCAGTGTTGAGAGCAAATTGTCGGCTCGAGAATACTGCATTTCGAGGTCGTTGATAATACTGGCTACCGTCTTTTCAAATTCTCTCAGCTTCTTCTTAGAGCCAAGCTTTATCTCATCTGGGAATTCGGGACAGTCGACAAGTTCCAAGTAATATTGCTGGACATCTGTAACAATCTTGATGTTCGACCTGATTACCAACAAAAGCTCTTTGAATTTTTCTTCGTAGTGTGTCACAGACTGTAGATCAGAGATAGAAAATATCTCTGTATTTCGAAGATCGGGCTCGTATTCTCGAGGGGGAGGAGCTGGGTAAGAAGACGATGCTTGTGTCAGAGGCGGTGGCAAAGTTCCTGTGGCCGATGCAACTCGTTGGACGAACTGGGTAACAGTTCGTTGAAGCTTTCCAGGTGTGCTAGTTTCCGCGCGATCTGTAGGGTGAATAGATGTTTGATTTGAAGGTCGATCAAAGCTTGTGCTCAGGGCCCGGCGTGTGATAGTTTCTTGGAGATCTTCAAGGTAGCTGATATACCAGCGCCACTCTTCACGACACCAATCGAAGATAATCAAGTGTATAGCTAGTGTCGAGCAAAACGATTCGGACGAACTTGAAGTGACTGCATGTGAAGGGTTGGTTGGACTAGTGGCAGCCTTTATACGCTTTTTGATGAGCTCATCTCCCTTGACAATAGTCCAAAATGATTTTCCAGTGACGACGTCGAAAGAGTGGAGCACTGCTAAAATCCGCACCGACCAAGATGTTCTTGGGTGCTCGCCGGATGACTCGGCGGATTTAAGATTATAGCACAATTGGAAATCTTTACCTGAGCGTCCCAAGTCTGGCAAATTCAAAATTTGCTGATCATTTGTGAAGTGACTTTCATGGTATACTCCACTGAAGTGAAAATCTCGTGGATACTTCTGCTTGCCGAAAGAGAAGAGAAAGTCCACAAACGGAGCCATGGCCTGATGGTAGGTGAGCACAGTCGTGAGCATTGTTTTCGTAATTCTCAATTTGGCTCTTGAGTGACCTGCATAAACGAACCTGAGCTTCCGCATTAGCATGACACTAGAACCATAGAATATTATATTGAGGATTGGATCAACGTTCATACATAAATCTACATTGTGGATCATCCTGGGCAAAGAGGTGCAGCCCAGCCACGTGGGTTCTCAATTCCTCGAGAGTTTTAGGGTTGCATGACACAAATCCTAACAGGTCGATTCAGCAATATACTTCGTTTTGAGGGGCTAGCCCAGTTAGGCTTACCTGTAGGTTCCACTTTATACTCCCAGAGTTCAACGTCTGTCTCGTTTTCATTGCAGAAAAGGCGATCGTCTTCCTTAGTCAGCCGGTCAGCATATGCTTGAAGAATATGATAATAAGTATTGTGATGAACTAGGTTCTTTGGATAGTCGTCAAAGCTGGCTACGGAGCCGCGGAAGGCATCATTGTCAGTCATTGCGAGATGCTGAAGGTGTACCAGTTGTGACAGTCCACAGATTTGGACTTGGCTAACGGCTCACTATATATGGGAAAACTTTGGGAACCAGAGGCTCTTCAGTTGTGAGGTATGAAGAGCGAATGGGAAATGAGGAGAACATGCTTCTTTAAATGCGTCAACTGTTGGGGCCATGAGCTACTGCTGCGCGCCTCATCTGAACAAGGCAGATCTGCGAGGCTGATCACGATAGCCACGCGCCCCAATTCACATCATGAAGACAATACTGGCTGATCCTACTTCGCGAAACAACATTTTGATGGCAAAGGCTCTATGTGGGTTGAGTCAACATGTTTTGAGGTGAAAATGATAATTGCTATCATGTATTTGTGGTTGAAGAGCCAGATGGATATGATGGGACCTCAGTCGCTCGGTTGCGAGGTGTCCGTGTCCGTGTCCTCTTGGCGCTGCCTTGCCCCCTTTCGGATAGTGCCGAAGGATTTTGAATTCCTTAATATGACCTCATTTCGTCTTTGATACAGTACTTCGCATCGCTTTCACCCTTCAGGAACTCCCTCCTTCCAATGTTTTTTTTTACCCGTCAATTCTCGATCCAGCCCATCACCCGCTTTCCGCAGCCCCCTTGGTGACCTCGCGCGCACGCGCATCCAACCAAACCAACAGTTTGTGTTTCCGTGAAGCCTATCCGAACGAGCGCTTTGCTTCTAAGCTGTCTCTCTCGGCCTATTTGTGTTCAGCAGCGCCCGAGACATTGCTGCCACCGTCGTACAGCTTCTACTATGGGATCCTGGCACTACCCTTTAGTTCGTCGGCCGTCGGGCACCTTCTAAAATTGTCCATTTGGGTATGTCGCAGTACCAGCCCAACGAACATGCAGCCTTTCAGGCATTCCATCTTTGGATGGACGAAAACTTCAAATCAACCGGCATAGCTGAAGACGGGACATTTCTGCCGTACGACCTTATCAGCGAACATCTAGAGTTCCATGAACACGCGGTTCTCAACGACTTGCTCAACGCCCTCTACCAAGGCCAGACGGTCCCAATCAGGCCCAAGGAAGTCGTCTCCAACTATTCGAAGGTCTTCTGCATCCTTGTATCGATCGATAAGGCAAACTTCCTCAAACGATTCATGGAATGTGAACAGCTCAGCGACAGACACCTGCCATTCAGCGAACGTCCACGACAATTTCCATTCGTTCCTCAACACATTCCATCCGATGGAAGTCTGCCAGAGCTTGATTTTTTTGAGGCTTTCTGCAACGCCCAGTGGAGATTTTGCCCGCCCGACATCGAGGCCAACTGCAATCGAAGACTGGATCAGAGGGTGGCCCTGCCATTCACTTCCAAGAAGCTGATAGGCAAAGGCTCGAGCGCGGAAATACACTCTATCGATATACATCCGCTGTATAACCATCTACCCGTACGTTTCGACTCTCTACTTATACCTTTCCTATCTAATTGACAATTACTAGGATTACACCGGCACATCTACGAGTACCTTCGCACTGAAGACATACCACGGGAAAGACGCTGAGAAGTCATGGGAGAACGAAGTTCAAGCTTTTCAGAAGGTTCTTCGGCAGTGCCCTGATGGATCGCCTAATGTTGTCAACTTTTACACTGCCTTTAAACACGGTAGCACCTGCCATGTAATCCTCGAATATGCCGATAGAGGGTCTCTGGAACAGTATTTCATGAACAATGCGCCTCCGGTGGAAGAAGTAGATATAGCAAGGCTCTGGAAGAGAGTATTAGGATTGATCAGAGGGCTGAAGGATTTACACAACGGAGAAGAAGTGGTGTAAGTGGCCTCTCCTTACCATAGCATACCTTGCTGATATTTGAAGATGGCACCAAGATTTGAAACCCGCCAATATTCTCGTCCTGAGTGATTCGAGCACTGACATCTCTCCCTATGCTTCTATATTCAAGATTGCAGGCCTTGGTACTAGTCACTCGAAACGAATCACTTCCGACAACGACGATCGGTCCGATCGAGACGCGCAGGGTACCCGTACATATGGTAGGTGTTTGACTAGGGTTTGCTATATGGCTCTTGCTGACTCGGGATTAGGTGCTCCAGAATGTTATCGATCAGACTCGCTATGGGGCCGGGGAACCATCAAAGTGGACGCAATAGTTGATGTTTTCTCCCTCGGCTGTATTCTTAGCGAAGTCGCCATCTGGATTGCTGGTGGAAAAAACTGGCTACTCGAGTATCGCGAAGCTCGGAGAAACGCGACTGGACAGATTCCAGATTTCCATGACGGAGATTGCTTCCATAACGGCACAACTATGCTACCGATTGTTGAGGAGTGGCATCGTAGTGTTGTCGACAAGCAGAACTCGACAAGCGATGTCTTTACGCCGGAACTTATACCGATGATTGAGGAAATGCTTCAAGATGAAAAGCATCGGGGCGATGCGAAGAGTTTCTGTATCAAGGCTTATGGAAGTTTTGCAACTGCCTTGCACAAATTCCACATTCAGTGGCCACATGTAGTCATCCCTAATGATGTACTATCAGACTTATCGCGTAATCAGAGCCAAAGGACCGAACCCCCTGTTCGCCCATTCGAACTCAATCCAATAAATACGCCAACGCTACATGCAAACAGCCCATCCTCCTCCAGAAGCAATAGCCATCTAACATTACCTACAGTTAGCGGTTCTAGAATCGCCAGCACAACGGATGTCTCAAATCGACCACACCTTGAATCCCTCCCGCGAACTGAATCGACGATTTTGGAGGATGGCCAAGAAAAGCAGCGAGACGTTGCCGGATCCAAACACAACGCTTCCTTCGGTAGGCCTTGTGGTGTCACCAGTGCTCCAATCCAATTAACAGTCAATCCCTTTGAAAATATCAACAAAGGCTTAGAAATTCGTCGTTTCAGCGATCAACATATGAGTTTTGAAAGTACGCCGGGGATGTTCGGGGGGTCTCGTCATTTACCAGCCTTGCCAGACTCAGGACCAATAGCCAGCGGGTCTACTATCCCAGTTATGAAGTCCTTCCATCACCTTGGCCTAGATATTCCATTCGACTACAATGCTGCTGGACCAAGCAGCACAAGTTATTCAGAAACAGATACTACATACCACTCACCGAGAACTCCGATCTCCCCTTCCCGACCCTCAACTTGCCTTCCACTCGCGACTCCCAGTAGTCTTCAATCAGTGAAACCTCTTTCAAAGCAGGGAACCAGTCGTGCAGTTAGGTACATGTCAAGAGTGGAGGCGAAAAAATGGCGACAAGAAACCAAGAGGTCTCGGATCCGAGTCCTCTGGACACGAAGCCCTGTTGTTCTCCGTGATGCGTGGGTTCTGAACGAACTAGCTTCTAGAGATAGTGTGAGTTTCCACCTTACCGCTGGCGGTTTCCAATCCACGATCCTCTGTTACTAATGCGGCACAGGTCATCATTATTGACGATTCGGAATCCATGCGAAAACATTGGAAGGACATGACTGACCTTGTCAGCATCATTGTATACATGCTCAAACACTACGACGAAAATGGCCTCGATTTATATTTTGCGTCATCTAGAACAAAATACCATGAAAATACGTCTACAAAGATCGTCAATCATCTTGGCCAGAGAGAGTCTCGCAAAGACGATTGGGGTCTTACGGATATGAGCAGTCGGTTAGACCAAGTGCTGGGTGATTATGGGCGGATGATCAAACAAAAAAGAAGGATAGATGGAACGACTCGGCCGCTTAATGTCTATGTCTTCACTGACGCCAATTGGACTACGCAGTGTAACATCGTCCCAGCAATTGACGAGATGGTCATGACGTTACGGGAGACGCGACTCCATGAAAAACATGTTGGCCTCCAGTTTATCAGTTTCGGAGACGATCCCGCTTGCCTTGGGCGACTGAGACTTGTCGATAACCATTTAGTTTCGATGCCGGATCTACCTTAGTAAGTTTTCAAGACCATCATCGATTATTTTCAAAGCTGATTTGTGTAGCGATATTGTAGATACAACGCCGTCGACTGGGAACCTGTACAAAATGATTCGTGGAGCAATTGATCGAGATTATGATTACGTTTCGGAGGATGCCAACGATGACGTGTATAACACCAGTTCATCAATGCCTCCATAGCATTTCCCTTGGGAGAGGGATATTTGATTGTTTACAACCGCTTCGGTACTCCCGAACATTTAGCTTCGGCTCTTAGCCTCGCTACAAAAGTTGTTTTATCGTACAACGATCATAATTAGGTATGCTCAGCATCTCTTCTGCGTCAATTCATACGAAATTTCCCTTTTTGGTACCTTACTAACCTCTTTGCAGGCATTAATAAGCATCCAGAAGACATCACAACAGCATCAAACGAGTGATGTATGGTCGTATAGATCGTTTTCCTTCCATAGAGGAAGTGTAAATACAGTACTGTGCTTATATATTGCTAATTGAGTAGCAAATTGTATCAGTACACCAGAGACAAATATAATGCGATGAAGTCGCTGGCCGCTGCACCCATGAAAGTTTAGTGGTAATTCTCAATCAAATCAGCAGAGTTGCTGTGACACCGCAATGGCTGATACGAAACAAACGACTTGATCCAAACAACACCGAAAAGACTATATACAACAAAACTCGCAACCAAACCCACTCCCCAGTTCGAACTTCATGCTTCAAAGCTCGCACTTCAAATCTGACACTTCCAACTCCCTACAACCTCAAGGCATCTTCAAACCCCGCCTCTAAGCACAATTCGAACTCGGCACCTGGTCAAATTCATTCGGCGGGATATTAATCCCACACCTCCCATTCGCTGTACGAGTCCCCGTCTTCGTCAAATTGTATACAACGCCCGTACAGGTCTTACCCGCATTTGGTGAAGTAGCTTGAGTCGATGCTCCGACTCCGTTTGTGAAGTCTGAGAATGCGTCGCCGCGGGCGGATTTTGCGGCTGCTGCTGCGTTTGCGACGGGGTTTGCTATGTCAGCGCGAGCGTTGAGGGATGGTGCTTGAGAAACGATGTTAGTGGGTATTTTTGAGAGTGAAAAGAGAGAGGTGAGGAGCGTTCACTTACCAGCAAGTGCTGTGGCTGCTATGCTAGTGGCCATGAGGGTAGTGATTGAGAAACGCATGTTGATTGATTTAGAAGATTGCTTGTAGAGGGCGAAAATTGGTATTGAAATTAAGGATTGTTGAGCTGTGCAGGACAACAATGCATGGATGTGATTATGATGAGTGAAGATGCTATTGAATTAAAATGGGCTTTGCTGCATTTTTCGAGCTTCTTATACTAATTCCGAATTCATTCGCGGAATTCGACGATATCTACCCTTGCCTATCATATCATGGTTTTATCAAGGTTATCCCTCCCTATTATTCTCGCTTGGCGATTTTGAGGGCAAAGCAACCCTTAAATTATAATAATATAAGCTTATTTGTTTCTAATTATTAAATTTAATATTTATTTCTAAAATAATTTTATAAATCAAATAATTTTAATTATTTCAAATTTTTATTAAAATTATATTTTAAATTTTTTATTAATTTTTTTATAATTTAAATTAAAAGTAAATATTTTTTAATATATTTAAATATTTTTTAAATTTAATTTAAATTCGATATAAATAATTTAAATATATATTAAAGAATTATTTTAATTTTTATAAAAATTTATTTTAATTTCTTTAATATTTATATAACGTAAATAGGAAATAAGGACCGCATTAATTAACTGAGCTAAAAGACTTCAATATTCCAAGCAAATAGAATATTGCTTATTCAACCTTATGCATCCTTTAATGAGCCGCATCACGTGATATCTCAACCACGTGCTAGCGCACACATTACAATTTAATTATAAATTTTTTATTTTATTTTTAAATATAATTTTTAATTTAATTCTTTTATAATTAAAATTCTATCGAATTATTTTCAAGTATAAATAATATATTTATTTTTACGAGGAAAAAACTTTAAATACGAATTTATAATTACTTTTGATTTTATTTAAAGGTTTTATTTTTTTATTAATTATAAATCTTCGAATATATTTTTATTTTTAAGAAATAATTAATTAAATATAAACTTTTATTATTTTATAGAAATATATAATTCTACAAAATTATATTTATATTTATATATAAGGCAGTACGATTAAGAAAAATGCCATCGCTTCGTTCCTCGTTCAAGTGGGGCCTAGCGTAACTCGTACCTCGCAAACGCGCCCCATTTTTCCTCGTCTCTACACTTTGGCATTTTGCTCCGCAGGCCTCGCAGGGGCGCCTTTACGGGGGGCTACTTTTTCTCTATTCAATGATATACTTTTTAAGATATTAGCTCTTAAATTGTGTTTTTTATAAGGGTTTAAAGTTATAAGTAAACTGATTGATACTTGCTTATATTTAATAGCCGAGGCAGCTCGCTTGGAGAAACGTTTTACCGCTCCGACGTGCCTCATTAAAACTCTACATTTCGTTTTTACTTTACGAGCCCGCATCGTATTTATTCTCTTATAGAATTCC
>FJOG01000008.1:1083346-1125883 GCA_900073065.1 Phialocephala subalpina | reverse complement strand
AGAATTCTATAAGAGAATAAATACGATGCGGGCTCGTAAAGTAAAAAACGAAATGTCGTAATTTTGGTGTTCTTACGGCGGGCTGCCTTATAGCCTGAGGTATCTTAGTTTTTTTTGACCCTGTTTAAGCCAATCATTTCGACAAGGATCGAACATTGAGCTTTTTACTTCTATATTTTGCAGACTATAAACAGAGCTAACTATAAGGAGTTAGTTTAATATATATAATATTAAACTTAATTTTAAAAAGAATAAATTAAAAGAATATTTTTTAAATATTTTAATTCTTAATTTTTAATTTTTAAACTCGAAACTCGATTCCAAACTTTTTTCCACCTGCCCGAACCCCCACACTCCAACCACGTGATTTTCAGCGGGTGGGGGTCTAAAGCCCCCTCCACCCTGCGCTGCGCTAGGCAATAAGGAGTAGAGTACGTTAAAAGGGTCTCTAATTCTTGAGGAAGTTAAGTCTAATTGAGTTGAAGAAAAAGGTTATATTATAATGCGACCGCATTACCTGATTTATTATACGCCCTATAACATTATAAAATACTTTATAATTTAATCGATATATATCTTTATATATTTTAATATTTTATTCGTTTAAATTCATAAGAAATCCTTAATGAAATGCATTATATTTCATAGGATAATATTAATCCGATGGAATTGGGTATCCGATGAATAGCATTTTATAGATCCGATGGTTATACTTGATCCAAGTATTGGAGTCGTAAGTAGTAGAATTTGCAATGAGATTGAGGATATTGATGCTAATGAGTTCGTTCAGCGGAACAAATGAGGACAAGGTTGCCATTGCAGCCTAGCACGGGGGTCACAATGCATAAAGAAGCGGCTCTGAGGGTGAATTTCACGTGGTTTCCGAGCGAAGAAGGCTTGGGATATTGTACAATGGAACTCCCAAATACTGTAGCTCGGCAACCATGAGATAGTTGAAACTCATAGCAACAATTGCAACAACAAGCCCTCAGAAGTGAGCAAGTACACAGGCAAAATCAATGCTGATGCACTTATGAGGTTTGAAATGAAGACATCATAATTGTTATATTTCCTTTCTCAAATGATCATATTTCAGAAGGCTGAGTGCAACTTCCTGCCTTACCGAATGCCTATTAAATATTGGAGTAGGCGGAACCAATTATTCGATGGCAAGGCTGCAAACATTATGCAGCACGGCAGATCGTGCGTTTTGACCAGCACAGCCTCCTTTGAATCACGAACATCATCATTTTGCCTTTCCGACAGCTTTCCTAAGATTTCTTGATCACTCTCAATCTAACGTAGTTCAAGTTGTTTGAATGAAGGATCGACAACCTCCAGGCATGAATAAAAAATGGCAGAGGCACTTGGTGTAGCAGGCAGCATAGTCTCGTTCGTCGGGCTCGCAGGCCAAATCGCGCAAGGCATAAACTATCTGTACAACTTCTTCCACAGTATTCACGATGCACCCGGCGATATCCGATCACTCACTGAAGAGCTCCGAGTCCTGGGGCTTGTCCTGAACGAAGTCGAAGCAGATGGAACAGACACATACCCTCTGAGGGCGGCTCTTGCACAATGCAAGCATGTGATTGGTGATTTGGAAAGCCTTGTACAGAGGGCAGGGTTGGGCTCGGAGCACTCTCGAGTGAGGAAATTGTGGTCGCAGATGGGTGTTGCGTTCCGAAAGGAGAAATTTCGGCAGTATACTGAGAGATTGGAGAGGTTGAATCCACGCTGCTGAATGCGAGGATTACGGTCCATGGGGAAGTTCCCCTGTGTAGACCGAACAGCTGGGAAGACTAAATGCCACGCAGATCCATGCATCAACAGCAACTGAGCGGTATCAAAGATGTCCAAGCAAGACTGACTAAGATTTCTGTTGAGAATTCGGAAGCCACCACGACGAACAGCGAAACAGCCTCATGGACCAGAAATGAACTCCAGACCTTGCCTTCTCGTATCTCAGAACTGGTGGTGGAAGAAGTTTCGACAACTATGGCGAAGAAGCATGCAACCTGCACGACGATCCTGACTGAGATCCGAGAGAATGGTATGAGAGCAGACCAGAGTAACGAGGACATTAGACTAGCTCTTCAGCCCCTTCTCAGCAGCGAGAATACCGGGAAAATTGCGGCATTGTTGCTACCTGCTCTGGAAAAAGCCGTTTCAGATCGTATCGCTGCCTCACTGGAAGGATTAACGGCTCACTCGGTGACTGCTCAGCCCGAAAGCATCAGGCAGGTCACAAACGCAGGATCATCTCTCAACAATATCCCACAAGAGCAAGAGCTTCAGAGTAGCGTGATGAGTCTGAATAGTCTCTCATCCACGACTACATGCATCAGCTGGGCTGGAGACTCCAGGGTCTTCGGCTTTTGGTTCGGCAAGCTCCTCGTCACCAATTCAACGATGATTACATGGCAGGGGTGCGGAGACGATGTCAATATTCGCAAAACAGAGTTCCTGGAGACGAAAGCAACTCTTATTCCTTCCAGGTGGCTCCTTCGGAAGGGGGTAATACTCACCATCCGCCGACTCGTCTCGGCTATCGTTGCTCCGGTAGTCCATTTCTCACTTACTCCCATCATGGTCATCTCGGGAGGCCATGAGATTGTCTATGCGATGTACTGGGGTAACATCACACGCGTAAAAAGTCTCGTTCTGAATGGTAACGTGCACCCATCCAGTGTTTTCCCGGATGACTCAACTCTTGTGCACAAATGTTTACAGATGATGCATTCCGGGAGCTTAAATCCACTTGAATACTCAGGCAGTGATAAGAAAAAGTTCCTTGAGTCTTGGGGCGATCTGGGACTCGACAGTGTAAGAAACAATTTGGCCAGTTTTAAAGTTTGGGACGACACCATCCTAGGAACTGCATCCTGGCTTATCGATCAAGGACCCGACCTCGATCAAATCAATAGTAACGGAGAGTGAGCATTTAAATTTCTCTAAAAGGAGGGGTTGAGGCTAAACCTTTGCTTAGATGCTGTTTCTCTACTCTAGTCAACCTGTTTCACTCCCACCTCATGCAGAACGCTAACCGGGAAGTAAAACGGCAACTAGCAGTTTTATTACTTCGGGCATCAAAATGTTCG
Source organism: Phialocephala subalpina (assembly GCA_900073065.1). Taxonomy (NCBI): domain Eukaryota; kingdom Fungi; phylum Ascomycota; class Leotiomycetes; order Helotiales; family Mollisiaceae; genus Phialocephala; species Phialocephala subalpina. The sequence continues at coordinate 1,122,782 of FJOG01000008.1, read as the reverse complement.
CCACTCATCATTCGCCATGAGGAAAGTATGCAAGTATTGCCGACAGAAACTTTTCGCACGGCGAACACGCAGATGTGGAATTTTGCAGAAGTCATAGTGGAAGCCTCTCGATTCGATAACAGCACCTTGACCTGTCTGGTAGTGCTTCAAGCCATTTGCAATTTTCCTCCATATCAACAGGATAATGAACTATGGATGTCTGCGAGCGTATTTGAGATACCCGAAACTGGTCTCAGACTGATTCAAAAAGCTATCGCTGGGAAAATGTGGCTTGCGGGCGATTCCCAAGACTCGGCGAGATGCTCCTACCTGCTTTATCGGTCGATACTTGGTGCGCTCGTCTTTGCAAGTCCTTACAAGGCTCACGAGCATCGGGCCTACGTATGGTGGTTGATTCGACTTAGTCAACAAAAAGATATACATCGAACTAGGTTAATCAACCTCATTGCTGGAATGTTGCAATTTGATACGAACATCGTATCAGTTGGTGATCACGTGGAACACTAAGTGGGTCCTTGTTTTATGTGTATATAGTTTCAGCTTCCCCCTTTCCTTAAATCTACAATCAAGTCGATTCCATCTGACACATCGTAAACTATTCTGGAGGGAACAGATCCCTAACAGATTGTGCGATAAGATGGCGAAGTCTAGACATCTGGAAATTTGCTTTGGCGAAAGCAGGCCTCCAGCCACATTCAGTCATAGACCAGGGCCTATGGAATTCCAATGCTCACTTATACAATCCGCTCGGATTCGCGTCTCTCGAGCCAGGGACATCAATCTGCGCTACGGCAGATCTAAATTCCGGGAAGATCCTCCTCGTTGTTGACGAAAGGTTGTACGTTCCAGAGGAACCGAACTACTTAGAAGATAAATACTGGGGCTCGGAATACTACTGTGAATGGCCCCGTCGGCCGGAAATGGAAGAACTTACGCGAAATTGGCCGTATCTCTTCAACTTACCTCGCGTCCACTGCGAGGTCTGCCCTTCTCGCACCACAAGTTTCGAGTGCGAATCCTTTTCGGCTGAGTATCCTCGAGCTTACCCCTCAACTGAAGAAGCTTCCGCGACTGACCAACCCCCTCGACTCAGTACACACTCCACCCCACAGAAGACGGCGGCATAGAACTCTTCATCGATATTTGCGAGTGCGGCGAGCCTTACCATAGGATTTGCGCAGAAGTAAAACGCGAACGAGAGCAACGAGAAGGACGTAATCGTCATGAGGCCTCTGTAGGGCAAGAGACGACTGAGAATTCTAAAGGGGTGTTTTCGAAAATTGTTGGGGCTGGGGTGGATATCCTTTCAGCGTTCGTTTGAATAGACTCGTAATAACTCAAAACATCCAAGTGATATATAGGATTGATATCAATGATTGCAAGAGCGTGTTCTTTAAAGAGAGTGAGTAAGCAAGCAAAACAAGGGCTGATGTAGTGATGGAAGCTGAAGTGAAGATATTGCGATACAATAAGACCTAGACTCTGAGTTACAATTACAGAAGAAGGGAGTAAACACTTTGACTGACGGCTAAGGGACAATTACAGCGAGGATGGCTCGCTGGAGCCTCTTCCAATATGCGTTCGGCATAGCTGTCTGACTTCACTAGATCGGAGGCTGTTCTGCGTGTGCGCAACAGGACATCAATATTTGTATTCTCGAAAAGACAGAGCGAGTCCTTTCGCAGCTACCCAGTTGGATCGGCGCTCGGTGTTCGTGGGATTATCCTAACTCTATTGTCGCATATCCATATTATCAGATGCTACGAGGTCTGGGCATCATTCTGTGGGTAAAAGATCGTATTGTTCAGTCTGGAGAGCTAGCTAGGGAAGAGAGTGAGGATATAAGAGTCTGCGAGATTACCCCTGAACTAGTGTTTGACCCACTACACGTGACCAGCAACTGACACATATTTTCGAAGCTATCCAGCCAGATCGATGTCTGTGTTTCGTGAGGGTATCCTGTATCCGTTGTCCCATATCGAGGCTGTTATTCAGAAGCAATCCAGTCCAATTGATCAATATGTTCCGAAATGCGTTTTCCAACTCCCGACTCCGACCCCAATCCAATCCTGCCATCCAACGTAAATACGGAGCGTCTTGAGACCGAGTTATCGTTTTATGGTTTATAAACCACAAATCGATAGTCCATCGGTTTCAAACCTCCCACTGCCTCGACCATATTATTCAAAGTCTGAGTATATTGCCTTGCATACCCTCTCTCAGCCTTTTTCCTCTTCTGTCTTGCAGTCAAATCGACGAATCTGCCCTCCTGAGCACCCCAAATTTCCTCGAAAGAATCATCTTCGAAGACAATGAGAGTCTCCCGCCACTTCGGCATTTGGCCTCGCAGTCGCACGTGGTGTGTAGAAAAATGCTCGCCTTCGGTGCGGGAAGGAAGCTCGCAGTAGAGGCTCTTCGGCATCGCCAGGCGCTGGATATCCTTCGAGCACCCAGCATCACCGAACAAGAACGACCAAATGGTGAGGGGTGTAATCTCGAGATTAGGGACATAGATTATATCAGTATCGAAGTTTATATAAGTTCGAAGAGCAGGGGAGAATTCGGCGCCTGTGAGAGAGAGGTAAAGGTTTCGAGATTCATGACAAGCGTAGACAGCCCCATGAATAGGTTGATTGGATACAAATGTCAATTTCGAGTCTGGATCAGGACCCGTCATAATTTTGCCCCAGTTGTTTTTGTTGGAGTCCGAAATATCGATGCAGTGTACACGCTCTCGACCGTGTGGCTCTAAGGCATACTCCCATATCTTCAAGCGCAGCTCCGTGGGCAGCTGTGGGAAGCAAGTGAAGGTGGGTGAAGGCGGTGGTGAAGGTGGACGGGCGAGCTCTACGATCTTCCTTTGAAGGCAGGACATGAGGCAATGGTCTAATTGCTCCCGGAAAAGGTCCTCATCTTTGATAGCCATGAGTGTTTTGTACTCTTCTGTTTCCTCCACGTTTTCATCAGGGTAAAGGAGCTGGAGTGGGAATTGGGTTCGGATATGTCGGAATTCAAGAACCAGGGCAGCCTCTTGTTTGCGGGCTCGAGCCTCTTTATCTTGCATCGACACGCTCTCGTCGATGATCTTCATCGTTTCGGTGGGGTAATAAGGTATTCGTATGTTCGAGAGTTGATCGTGATATCAAATGAAGGCTCGGGCGCTAAGGAGGTGGGTGGTAGGAAGTTCGGCAGAGTCCGCAGATAGGAAATGTTTCGAGGAGCTCTACTTGCAGATATTTTGGTAACAGATCGCTTGAGACACGGGATAGAGGTGTTGAAAGGTCGTTGTCAAACGGATTCTGAGACGGAGATACGCGAAGATCTGAGGGTCGTACCAATCCAATGTCTCGGACTCGAGCAGCAGAGGGCGAGCAGATGGGTGAGGCAGAGTATCCAAAAGAGGCAGTAGGAGGTGTCGCAGAGCTGATTGTCTGCTCCTGGGATGTTGGAAGGTGAAGGCTGGAATGGGAAGAGTTGAGGATCGTAACAATCGCGTCGTTCGGGCCTACGCAGCTTCGAAGGAGTGTGTAGTTAGACGGGGTATCCAAAAGAGACGCTGAGAAGTATCGCAGAGTTGAGACTCCGATTTGGAGTTATTCAAATGAGAAGGCCGGAAATGTGGCAGATGAAGCGCACCATAAGATACAGGGACGACTTAGGTAAGCGGCGCTACTGTAGCCCTGCATACAAGCACTGCATACAGGGTCTAATGCGGGGCTCCAGGTTCAGCCTCAGCGGGGTAACAAATGATGCAGTTGATGCTTGAGATCTGGCAAACATTTTATTATTTTGCAATCAAGAAGATGTAGGAAATTGGTATAGAATATCACTCACCGTATCCTTTTCAGCGGCCTCGTGTCCATCTCTCAAATCGTCCTAAATCCGAGCAGAACGACCCACAGCCTTGGAGGGGGAAGAAAGGACGCACAATATGATGGGCATTTAGCCACAAATTTCACTTTACAAAAAGCATTTCGAAACCACACTTGCAATCAAAAACTCACATCAAAAGCTAGATCGCATTCACTGCCACGAGTAGGCGGTCAACAGCAGCAGAATCTCCCACCCAAATCGTTTCAGTACCTCTAGCGCTCACCCTCCCGTACCATCAACCCGCGCCCAAAAGACTCCCCAAAAAAGCTTGCTCCTCTACTCAGAAAAGAAGAAGTAAACAGGAAGAACACGCCGATTGGGGACAACCAGGAAAAGAACAAGAAATTTTTCCTCCCCAAAAAAAGTGTTCAAGTCAAGACAACCAACCCAAACTCAAAGAAATTCTATACTCACATCCTAATAACACTCCGCACATTTGCTATTTCTTCATTTCTAACCTATTTTATTTGTTAATATTTTTTCGAGCCCACAAAACCCCACTTTTTTATTTAATAACTTAGTCCGGAAAAAAAAAAAATATTTTCTTCTTATTTTTAAATATTTTTTTTCGAGCCGACAGGGACTTAAACTTTGAATTGTTAGTTGGGAACTTAAGCGAGAGGGAGATGGAGGGTTGGCTGCTTGACTGGTTTGTTGATGGGGGAATGCTTATTTAAATTTATAAGGGAGGTTGTGGGAATAGAGGGGCTAGGGGGATCATGGGAATTGGGTGAAGGTGAGTGGGTCAGATGAGGGAGCTAGGGGTAGGGTGAATCTTGGGGTTTGGTGATGAGAAATAGGAGATGATGACGGAAAGCGAATGTGAATGTGTCGTTGGGAAACTGTGATGGGTTTGAAGGTACCGGAGTATATGAGGAGGAGGAAGACCAGGAATGAGGAGAGGATAGCGAGCCGATGGACGAGAAAGAGGCGGAGTGTCCGTCCTTTAAGAGATCTTCGATTCGTAGTTGATCTAGCTAAGAAGGTGGTGACGTGATTGTCTAAACGTAGAGAGAGGAAGGTGGTAGCGAGGAGGAAGGAGCAATGTTAGTGCCCGTGTTACCTCACCACATGTGTGGGGACCGGTTTTTATGCCGTGCAGCGCCTCAGCACGCTGTCTCCTCCTCTGTGATCGGATCGAGGAAGGTGTTGATGAAGCTCGCTTGAATGGGGAAGGACGCACATAAGTAAGAGGAATGAGGTTGATTGCAAAGATAGGAGAGCAGGCTAGGAGTGTGGAGCAAGATAAGTTAAGAGCCGAGTAAGAAGTGTATCCATTTCAAGCATCATGCCTGAGTGCGCCGTACCAATGCATCGCTTCCTCCAATGTCCTATATCCACTCGGCTCTTATGTTGCCCTCAACCGTATTGTATAGAAGTGTACAGCTATGACCAATATCTGAGACCCCTAAACCGTCCATAATGTACAGTCCGCAGTACGGATCAAGTATGTCCCAGTTTGTCCAGTCCAGACCGATACTCGTATTCGAGCCACTCTTTTGTGGACCGAAAGCGAACTCCAACCCATCGGCAAGCCTAACACCACGATGCGCTTTTGTGTATACCAACCTAACCATATATCGACTTCCCTTCCTGCCTACTAAGCTCCAACATATCCCTCACCCTGTAATCTAGAATCGGCGTCTCCCAATCATCCTCCAGCAGCCCATAAGTCTCATTATCATAATTAGCAGGCTTCCTCGGATTCAAAGCCCAATACCCAAAATCTGCGTCCACCATCTTGAGATACCTCATCAAATTCCTCCAATAATGAAGATCCTTTCCATTCGCCAAAGATTCCCAAGGGCCGCCAAACTCGCCAACCCAGACTGGTGCGATGTCTTTCTCCAGGAGGTAGCCCCAGTTCTCGTTCATGGACTTGACGAAGGAATTGAATGGTCGTTTGGCGTACATTCCATCCAGACTGCCCCAGCCTGACCAGCTGTAGACGTGTGCTGAGTACACGACTCTGTCATCGAAGTCGAGGACGATGGGCCGGTCTTTGACACCTGACAGGTCGTTGGACGAAGAGACGCCTTCAACGAAGATCAACCAGTCGTCTCGAAGTGCGAGGACTCTGTTCCCAGCTTTCTCTGCTGCTGCTGCCCATTTCTCCCAAGGCATCGTTCCCCAAAGTCCTCGAGGTTCATTGCGGAGGTCAGCTCCGATAACGAGTGAAGTGTTGACGAAAGACGCCATCACCATCTCCCAATTCTCAATCCATTGCTCTTCAGTCTGACGAACTCGACAGGCTGCCCCAAGGTAGTCATTATACCATGCAGTATCGCACAGGTTGATACCACAGCACCAAGTGGCTTGGGTGATGTGATTGTTGATGATAACAGCGATGCCTGCTTCAGCCAAGCTCTCCACGACAGCGATGTACACATCCAAAGCCCGCAGTCCGATCAAATCCTCATTTGCGAGTAAGAGATCGGGAGAAATCATGGGATTATCCATCACCATTTCATCGGAATAAGGCATTCGCACACTGTTGAATCCTAGACTTCGGATCGTCCTCGCGATATCATCTCGGTGTCGCACATCGAGACCTCCAGGTACAAAGAGAAGGTCGCTTCCCCCATACCAATTGACGCTCGCCAACTTAACCCTCTCATCCCTACTATTGACAATATACCTCCCCCTCGTGCGCAAAGGAAGATGAAAAGACTCAGGCGCCGAATCAGGATCAACCAGCGGAGGAAAAGGAGTTGTAAAAAAGTACTGCGGCTCATAGAAATCCGTACCCAAGCGATAGGAGGACAAGAAGATGGCAACCAAGCCGCCGGCAGCCAGAATAGAAATGAGCAGCTTGACCCTCATATTATCGTGACTCGATCAGATGATCCAGATCTGAATTGTCGGTGCAGCATCTTTATTCTGATGGTTCGGCAAGTGCGGATGGAGTGATTGCTGAGCGACCGTCCATTGGATGACCCCAACGAACGTGGCGAAAGGATAGGGCAGGAACATGGTTGACGTGGGTTTTGCCCAGAGCCGCTTCACGGCCCCATTGTATACAAAAACTGAGACTTTGATCATCAGATTGTGAACCTTCTCCCATCTTTGTTATCTGTTCGACATCTTGTGATGTGTTGCTTCCTGTGCGTTGGTGATCAATGGAGGGGTCCCTTCGCCTAACCTTATATCCGGCAGCTGAACGGGCAACGGTGTGCACTGTCGAAAACACGTGGAGGGACCATTGCTTCTGCCACCTTGTTTGTCATCGATGCTTGTTCTCCTTGCTGTCCCTTTGAAGCTCCGGACCCAGCTGCAGATCCGGTAGTGAGCCCAAATTATCCTCAAGGGCTCGACGGCAGTCTGCAGACAGCAAGGTCCAGATCTCTCCTCCAACCGCAGCAAAAGAAAGCTGCAACGTGCGTGGAGGCTGTTTGGGATGTGCGCCACCAATGGATGTCGCTGATGACAGACATGTTTGCCATGCACAGCCAATGGCACGTCCCATATCTCATTCCCCTTCAGACCTTTGGCGACGATGACCTCTTCACCCTCGTCTCGATGCCGCCGCAATGCATGGCATATTTACATTCGCGAGTCACGATGCCGCGAGATGAAGCTTGTGTCAACCTCACAGCCAGACTCGTGGGTAAATGTGACAGGCGTAATTGGGTGGCTTCAACATCTTCATTCTCGGCTGGTCTGATTTTTGTTTCTGCTTCATTCCAGAGCTGGTGGAACATTCACTGCCCAATGATATGCGATGTTGGGCATGGAAAATGGTGCGAAGGCAAGTTGCCGGACCCAACTCTGTATGTAGTATGCTGGCAGCACAAGTCAGAGTGCAAGAGAGATTCACACCAATCTTGCATATCACCCACCTAAAATCTGCGCTTCTCCTTCAATCCAGCAACTGTCGTGGAGTGACACATGACGGCACTTAATATCGCCGTGGCGTCGTCTGCTCGATATGGAATAAATTGGGATTGAGAGACACGAAGTAGCAAACGGGTTCAGTTTCACCCACCTCGGTTCACCAACTTCGCGCTCGTTGGATCGTTTTTGTTTACTTTCATCATTCTTGGAGTTCGACACCTGCTTTCAGCCACAATAGGAGATATGTTCTTCTCCAGACTCCGAACATGGTGTATCCAGCGAATCGCCAATCTTGGACTTGTCGCGGTCGTGCTCTTGATGCTCATCGCGTTCTGGTACGATCGTCATTCACCTCGAGATGGCGGTGATAACAAAAGACCGGGCAAAGGGCAACATCGCCATTTCCGAGATGATATCACCACTGCCCAGCTCCTCTTTGTCTATTACACCCTTTTCGCTCATGTTCTGGGTCTTCTTTTCCCATTACGCTTGATATATGCTATCCGGAGCACGACAAGCAACCTCAAGAAGGTAGCAATACCAGCGCAAATACCATATAGAAGGAATTCGAGCCATCTTTCGCCCTTGAGTGGTAGCAGCGAATCTGGATATGAGGATTCCGTCTCTTCTGACTTTTCTGAGGCCGAGATCGAGCTTTCAACTACCACCACCGAAAGTGAATGGGATGATGCGCCATTACTACATGCAATTATTCTACCAAACTACAAGGAGGAAATGGACACTCTGCGGGAGACATTAGATGTTCTGGGAAGCCATACACAAGCGCGCTCTTCTTACGAGGTCCGTTTTCTTCAAAAGGGCAGCTCTCGAGCTATGTCTCAAACAATTCTTGCCACTCGTCTAACGTATGCCTTCTAGATATACCTCGCAATGGAACAAGGAGAAGCAGGCTGCGAAGCCAAGGCCGCGATCCTCATCAAAGAATACACGTCCCAATTCCGCAGCGTCGAGTTCACCACCCACCCCCGAGATATTCCAGGAGAAGCACAAGGCAAAAGCAGCAATTTGAGCTGGGCAGCAAGATACATCAACGGCAAATACTCCGACGAGATCTTAAAGCGGAATGTTATCGTTACAGTACTCGACTGTAAGTGCCAAGAACTCTACCCCTCGATCTCGCAGATTTCCCGCAGTCGTTAATCTGACAACTTCACAGCCGACTCCCACCTCTCCTCCAAGTATTTCACCCTAATCAACGGCCTGCACTTCACATACCCTGACACCGCGAATTCGACCATGTACGTCCCTCCAATAATCTTTGATCGAAACGCGCATCTCGTTCCTCGATTAGTTCGGGTAGCAGATCTCCTTTGGGCAGGAGCCGGACTTTCCGGGCATTACTCCACCTCCACAATCTGTCCCCCAACATCGGTATACTCGCTCCCACTATCCCTTGTGGATCGTGCCGGAGGCTGGGATGCCGGGGAAGACGCTATTGGTGAGGATTTACATATGTATATCAAGGTCTTTTTCGCTCTCAATGGGAACCTGACAACACGGAGCGTTTTCAGCACTGCGAGTCATAGCAATGTACACTCCAACGGGAAGGGTATTCGAGGATTCTACAATGATATTGGAGCGAGGTATAAGCAAGCGTTGAGACATATGTGGGGCGCTTTGGACTCTGGATTCGTCCTCCGCTCCACAATCAACATGTGGTGGTACGGAGGAAAGGATTCGAATCGGTCTGCTCCAACAACCTAGACTTTTCGAAACTTAACTGACAAATCTAGACCACGCTGGGGCTCAACGCTCATCCTCCTCCACCGCATGTACGAAGCACACTTCCTCCCAATACATATCACGCTCCTCATCCTAGGAAGCGGCATCTACACCCTCCTCACGCCCTCACAACAAATTCCCCGCCTATTACTCCAAACTTTGGACATAACAGCCTACATGAGGATCCTCTCCGCGGTCGAATTCATCTACTTCTTCTTCCTCTACGAATCTTACCATCACATTTGCGTCAAATCCCGCGAAGAAGAGATGCTTCGAGCCGGTCTCGCAGACCGCATGACGGATTCGTTCTCGTACAGAAACTGGAGGAGAACGGGACTGGATTTTGTCCTGTTCCCGGTTGCTGGTATAGTGTTCGGAACAGTTCCTGCTGCTGTTGCGTTGGTATGCCAATTCTGGACGCTGAGTCTGGTATACAAGGTTTCGAAAAAACCGCAACGGATTGTTTTACCTACTCCGTGATAGATGGCAGGTAGGATAGTTGAATGATGGGGGAATGGGATGGGATAGATGTGAATAGCGACCGGACTTCTAGACTAACATATGAATGTCAATGTAATCACTAATACAATGCATACAAAAGTCCAACTTCTCCTAAACTGGTTTTTCCCTATCTTCGAGCTCGTCATTTGTAAAAAGAAACCACATGTCTCGAATTTCCAATAATCGTCGGGTTTTTTGACAGAGAGCGGGGATACTGAGACCACCCACCCAGACAATCACCACGTGCTAAAAAGAAAGTTCCGTGTCGCGACTCGACTCGCGTCACCTGCTAGCCTTGTATTGCCTGCCCTGCATCTGCATCTCCGCGTTCGTTTCGTTTACTTTTACATTTGATTTCTTTTGACCTCCCCTCCTCCCAGCTTTCTGCCTCTCTCCCACCAAGTGTTCCCCGGCACCACAGCACCCAAGATGCGGTCACGACTAATCCTCCTCCCCCTCATCCTCATCCTAATCCTCTGCATTCTCGCACTTCGCCTGGTGGGATTCGTGCATCTGTTTTTCGAACACGCAGGAACAGCGATCACGCAAGAAGAAATTTGGAGTGCCCATTTTGGGAAAGAAGGAGAGGGAAAGAAAGACGAGAGACAGCAGCGAATACCAAAGATAATTCATCAAGTATTTCATAATTGGAAGGAGCCTGGGAATGAGACGATGCCTGCTGATTGGGAGGAGACGAGGGGAACGTGTTTGGGGAAGAATGGGGATTTGGAATACATGGTTTGCCCCTTTCTACTTTCGAATTTGGTTGAAGTTTTGAGAAATAAATGCTGATTTGGAAATAGCTCTGGACAGAAACCAAATCCCGTCTCTTCATCAAAGACCACTACCCCTGGTTCCTTCCCACATACAATGGATATAATTTTCCTGTTCAGAGGGTAGACACAGTGCGATATTTCCTGTTGAGGCATTTTGGGGGGATATACATCGATCTCGACAATGGCTGTCTCGAAAACCTAGAACCGCTCCTCTACCTCCCAGCTTTCACTACTGACGGCGGTCGGGGCGCCCTCTCAAATAACATCTTAGGCTCTGCCCCTTCCCACGCTTTCTGGATCCTCATGACTGAGAGTCTGATTCCTTATAACTGGAATTATTTGTTCCCGTATATAACGATTAGTTATGCGAGTGGACAGTGGTTTGAGACTGCGATCTGGGAGCAATATCATCTTGAACGAGAAAAGAAGAAGAAGCTAGGTGTGGGATTGAAAGATGGAGAAGTGAAAGAAGAAGACAAGATCTACAGAATATGGATGGATGATCGACCTATTTCCGAGGGAGGTAAGGGGGGAGGTAAAGAGGGCTGGAGGTTCTGGACGCAGGAGAGGGGTGGGACGTGGGTTAATTGGGATAATAGGTTGTTTCTTTGGGTTGGGGATCATTTGATTTTACTTTGTGTCGCGGTGGTTGGGTTGAATGCGCTTCTTTGGTGGGGAGCGAGAAGGTGTTTGAGAGGGAGTGCGGGTGGGAGGAGGAAAAAGAGGGGGTTGATGAAGAGGGATGAGGAAGATGTTTGAGGAGCGGGAAGCGTAATGAATATTTAATGTCGGATTCATGATTGGATACAGATCTTTCAAATATGTTTGTGCGACAGAAAGACTTTTTCAAGTGAAGATTTGGATTAAATCCTCAAAGTTTCAAGGTTAGTCACCCTCCTCTGCTGGAACAAACAGAACACACAACTCACAACAACAAACATAACACATCCCTTCCAGATATCTGGCATGCAGATCTGAAGCTCGTTCTTTCTGCTTGGAAGCTGTCAAAACAGAATTACACTGACACCGCACAAGACAGCCTGAAAACACCCCTCCTTCCCGTTGATCAAGCTTTCCAACAAGTTTTTCCATCCAACATCTATCACTACGGCCTCGATTTACCCGACAATCCGACAACTCGAGTTTACGCATCATCACCCAAACAAACACCATTCTTCTCCGACTTCCCGATCACATCGCGAAAGTCAACGCGTCAAGAATGTCATTCCTTCCGAGCTCGCTTGCATAACCTATTCTTCGTTTGCGAATTCATTGTCAGTATGTCACTGTCGTGCTTCGCTTGCGTGTTCATCGTTGAGGAGCTCAGGGATGTCACTACTTTGATATGATATGATTATGCGAGAGTGACATGCAGTGGTGAAGTTGGGATGAAATTCGGGTCTCGGTAGTGGATTAGTGCTAGGGAGTGCGGGTGAGGGTCTGGGCGCAGTATGTGTTCAGGGCGTCCTTCAGCCCTAAGGGGTAGTGCTTACGGGGATGAAAAGCTTGATTGCGACACTGTGTTCAGGACGACGAGTTCATACAACTTTGCGAGCTGATCACATTGTTTGAAGTGTCGAAGAGTGTCTATTTTCTTTCGATATCTTCGGCATTTCAGTCTATTCTTGCGTGAAGAAAGTGACGAGTAAGAGTCCTTTAAGCTTTAAGCGGAGATTGCGCGAAGGGCGGGAGGCTGTGATCTCGACAATTGCTCAAGTGAGAAAATGGATGGGAGGTGTAGTCTCCTGTGTTGTGCCTGTACTACGTATTCCTGAATTCTTGTGTTTCGTGCGACTTTGAGCTTTGGATCCGGGTTTGTGTTGTACCTACTACTGTGAGGACCAGCATTCGATATGAGCACGTGCTTAGAGGCCAGGTGGCAAGAGCAACATGAAGTTCGGATAGAAGCAAGAGGCTGCCCTTGATGAAGTTTGCTCTAGGCTGGCACTATTGGAGACTTAAATCCTCGTATCTGCTATGAGGATACTTTCTGTTCTTTGCTTTTGATCACGTGATCTTGATGCATGATCTACGGACAGCGCAAAATCGCCACCTGTCTCAAAATGATCTATATCTAAGAATTGCTTCTATTTGTTGAATGGAGCAGTAGAGGCATGCTTCGTTGTTGGGAGACATGATTAAGAGCTAACTTATGATCACTGCCTACTCAAGGTGTCCTCCTTCAAAATCTAGATCAAGCACGTGCTCGCAACAGTCACTTGGATCCTTTTGGTTTCTAGTACCCTGTAATCCTGGGACCTGACTCAGAACCTGCTTTCCGCGACACTTCTGGCTTTCCTCACATCATTGCGTGCCTGGTATGTCTCAATGTTTGCTCATCGATCTCGACACGCTCGAGATGCTCTGTGTTGGAGCATGCGCTCTTAGTCTCAAGACCCAACTTACGCCCGACTAGAGTCTGGATTGCAGGAGTCTGCCTTGCCGCGAAGACATTAATGGAGCCATCGTCATCAACTCCTGCAACGTCCCTTCGAATTTCTAATCAATCGAATCATTCTTCATCCCGTTCACCATTTTCTGCCAGGACATCTGCAACTTCCCGCTCAATATCTCTGAAAGGAGTTACTGTTCCGTTGCTACATAGGAACTGCAAGGCTGTCGACAGGCTCGGTCCTCTTTTAGCGCATCTTCCCTCCAAATTCCGTCAATCACAACCGAATCCTTCAAGCCACAGATTCGGCAAGCATCTTCGCTTTATGGTTCCGAGCCGTCCATGTGTCGCACGTGTTTGCCGGCCTTGCCCTTTATCTCAAGAGACGCCCTGATTTGGTGGGCTCGAATGCTGCGCCACTCCACCATGTGCGTGGATTGGAAATACTCCACAGCCTTACCATTTCGCGTTCGTTGAGATAGTATTTACTGCGACGAAGATGCTGGACAAAAAGATTATGGGTTGGCAGGCAAGTGAACCTCCACGATGCCTGACCAACCCATCGCAGAGACGGCGCGCGAAACGACACACGATATAACCGAGTTGCATGATGTATCTCCAGCGACACTCACAAGTCCTCAGTTCTCGCCATTGAGAGTGCCATTGTTCGAGACTCGACCTCTACATTCTCCGCTGCATAATGAGAATCGCAACTACTCCGTTGCTACTGCCAACTCCGTCTGTACATGTACTTGTACTTGTGGAGCTCCCTCGATAGCCAATCGTACGAACTCTCAAGGGTCTCGACGTCGTCACTCCATCCCAACGGGGCCGATACCTCAAGGAATCTACTGGTGGTCTCCTGCTGGGATGATTGGGTTCTTTCTTTGTGGCATTGTTTTCAGTATTGCCCATCACGCATACTATGAGAGTCTGGACGGGAGAAGAGTAGGAAATGACCAGGAGCAGCAATGGGCGATCAGGCAGGACTTCCCCTCAACTCCCCAAGCACGTGATTCATGAAGCACTTACTAACACTATCGTACCTATAGGTATGGAAGTACTTTCGCATACATTGTGCAGACGAGTTTGGTTTGCTCTGTTGGATACAGCTTCACACAAACACTATGGAAGACTCTCAAGAGGAAGAAAGTATCTGTCAAAGCTCTCGACGCGGCTTTTGAAGCAGATCGGACCATTTGGTCATTGCGAAACCCTGAAATGCTGTGGAAATTACGACTGGTGTCATTCCTGTGTATTGTTTCATGGTATCAAACCCCACAACTTGGGTCTAACATAATGCTAACAAGCATTAGGTGCCTGCCACTTCCTTCTCTGGTCACACCCGCCACGCTCTTTGTTCTTCCCAGCTCACAAGAAACCTGGTCGCAAGGAAATGTCTCAGCTCTCGATATGTCTGGCTCACAATGGAGTCGGTTTGCGTACTCGGTTAACGCCACAGCCAGCTCTCCGCTGTTCTTCTTGGGACCCAGGACCGTCATCTCGAGACTATCTACCGCGACTGCAACGCAAGGGAAGATTCTAGACATTACCCCACCATCTACGAATTCATCGTATTCATTGCAATTCAATGGCCCTGCGGTACAATGTCAGTATGCAGACGCCACCACGGCAGGCATCATTGATGCCTTGAGAGATCAAGCAGTCGCCAACTACACTGGAGATATCATTGAGTACATGAACAACTATTTTGCATTCGTACCAGACTTGAGCGACTTTCGAAACGACACGAGTGCAACCAAAGGTGTTCAAATGGTCTCCCAAACGCGACTTCAGGCACCGTCGAGTGCAAGTAATGAGCTTTGGATGGTGTACTCGAGATATGTGTGGGACTCGACCGGAGCCAGGAGCACCTTGGACCACTACACCACTTGCAAGCTTTACAACGCTTCATACGATGTTGACTTCTCATTCAATAACGGTTCGCAAAATATCACTATGAATAATATCACGATGCTGAATGCAATTGAGTATCCTTCCAACACCGCTCCAAACACAACCATCGTCCAGCAACAGCACGCATACTCAGCTGTATTCTGGGCGTTGAGCGATCTGATCGTTGGTTCAATGGGCGTCTTTACCGAGTATCCTAACAATCGAAGCATCTCTACCAACTTCACCGAGATCACGACGCAGATTGAGCATACCAGTCTCCTCGGGAGTTCAGATCTCGATGTCTTCTTCGACATTAGCCATTTCCTGTACTCGACCAGCACCGTAATCGGAGATCAAAGACGCGAGGACATCGAATTAGCACAAAACAAAACACTGAATGTCCTTATCGAGGAACTTGCACTTAACACAACGATCAGCTTTATGAGCAGTCACAAACTCTCGTACATCCTCTCCCCCTTCACCCTGTCCACTCCACTAATACTCCACTAATACCTGCCTCTAGCCCCAATTCAACCGCTAATGTTACCGACACCCTCCCCATCAACATCTACGCCTACCACGCCCACAACCTCCTCTACGCCTACACCCTCGCCATCCTCTTTACCCTCATCGCCAACCTTCTCGGCGCCTACTCCTATTACCGAAACAAATATGCACATAATAAGAGCTTTTCAGCGATCCTAGCGGCGACTAGAGATGAAGATTTGGCGGAATTGTTTTTTGCGGATATGATGGGGAGGTTGCCGTTGCATCGGGATGTTGAGAGGGCGGAGCTGAGGTTTGGGGATATGGAGGGTGGAGGGCTTGGGTTTAGGGAGGATCCGCCTAGGCCCAGGAGATTGGAGGAACAATGGCAGGTTGGAGGTGAAAGGGGGAGGGAAGGTGGGAGGTGGGTGTGGGTTGAGGATGCGGAACGAGGGGATGCGATGGAAGTTTGAGATATCCTTGGTTACTGTGGGATGGAGAGTGATGTTGCAAGCCTCGAACCTCTTGGTATAGTGCGCCTTTCCCCTGAAGTCGGAATCCTTCGGTAGCAAAGCATCTTTACATATTCAGTCTTGGTTATTGACGGCAAAAATTTGCAGTTCAACTAGGCACCTTAACACCTCTCATAGAATCTCATTCTCAAATCAGATGAAGGAGATCCCTCTCGGTTATTTAACTCTGGCTCCTAGCCGAGACTCCGAGTAGGCCCTTTCAAAGTCAAGAGACATGGCACACAATATCATGGCCAACTGTCAAAGTGTTCTTCTGCTCTTTGTAACCTTAGGACCAAGATGGTTTTATACTGAAAGTCCCAGCAAATCCTCGAACTTGAAACTTCAGGATGACGAATCAGAATTGACAATTCACCCTAGTTACACTTACAGGTCCACTTTACGACCCTCACCAGGAGAGTGGCGAGCCTGAGTCACTACCGCCCCGCACTTCAACCCGCCGCGGAATATCTTTTATATAAATAAAAAACCGTTGCTCTCACCCAAAGGAGAAATATATCCATTGAAGAGCTTGACGAGATAGTCATGGTTGTGCTCGGACTGGGGTTGATAGTGGTGCACCGGGTATCAAATTTGACATCTTTGTCCCTGGCTGTGAACACATCAGCAGCTTGCTATATTGCATAGGCACGAACACGTCCTGCATGTGGAATTCTTGTTGTATTGCTGCCATTTGTTGTTTTGATTGTCGGTTGTCTTGTTTATGAAAATTTTGCAAATTATAGTTTGCGCATGTCTTGGGAACGCTCAGGTAGACAATCCTTCATAGTCTTAGACTGCATAAGGATGTGAAAATGAACAAAAGAAAAACGTTCAGGTAGTCTGCGAGACAGTCTTTGGGGTAGTTTTCCCAATCCCCCAGCATTGCTGAGAGAATTTGGGCTTGAGAAAGTTTGGCCAGAGCTGGGAATCGAGAAAAGAGCTCGAAGTTCTTAACAAAGTTGGAACCATCTCTTCAGATTCGGCACCGGTATTCGTCCTTGATCCTTCCGTATGCACCTTCTTCTGTAATTGAAGTTTATACAGCCCAAAAATCATTATGTCGTACTATTAGTTGAGAACATTAACACAGTTTCAAGTTCCAAGCACCAGTAGTACACCGAGGTGTGATCAGGGGTATCATTTCAATACATTTTAAACAAGTTACATGCCCCATACCTGCTAATGAGCAAGAACAAAACTCTTGTATCTCAAACACCTTCATTCAGAAGAAGTCTGCAAGCTTGATCCTGCTATAGGAACAGTGCTGATATCCTGATTGCCCTCCAGCTTGGTGGTAGTCACCAAATCAATGCCATTAACAGCGGATGACAATGTCAAGAACAATTCTTTCTCGGGTCTCTCCTCATTTGGGGTCACGGGGTCGGATCCCTCGATAGTTTGGACGGATGCATTAAGTGAAGGGGTTGCATTTATCTGTCGCCCGGTATCCTTAACTGCTGTTGAAGATATCTCAGAATGTGGAGAGAGGCTGGTTGAAGCGTTGGTGATTTCTTGTTGCGCCACAGACTTGCCCGCTAGCTTGGGTAGATGGGTCGCGATGGCTGGAGTCATAAAGGTGTCCCGGCGATCTTGCTCAGGAGATTGTTCAGGTACTGGGGTCAAGCCGGTGCTCCTATCGTCGCTGATGATTTGCTGTTCGGTCCTTCTTAGCACGTCTGTTGTAGCAGAGTGACCACCAGGCCGCCCCAAAGATATAGCTGCAACAGGCGATGCATGTGCGCTAGCAGCTACAGCCTCACGCTCATGCTGAAGTTTCTCTTTAGCTTGTGCCTCGGCTGTCTTCATGAGCGTCTTCTCGTTACGTCTCTGTTCTGCCAAGTTGTTAGCAGAAGTCGACAAGTTCAAAGATTCCGAACGACTTGCCTCGGGGTCTCTTGATGAGTTCGAAGAATCCAAGGCAGTATTCGGTAGTATATCCTGGCACTCCATTGTGCCTGAAGTGTTCCTCGCCCAATAATAAGTCAAAAATGTCGGGAGCCACGACATAAAACATTGTTCGATAAGATCGCATGGTGTCATGCGTGTTGTACCAAGTGAGCTCGATCGTGCACTCGGAGGACGTGGTGCTTTTCCCATCTCCAACAGCCCGCTCTTCTCTCCGATCTAGTTTTCTCTTCAGATACTCAAATCTGTATTGGGAGACCATCCTTTCAGATATCAAGTTTCTCTTGCTGCCGGTGTCTAGTTTTGTTCTTGCGCAGATGTACTGAGGGCGCAGTGCGGTCTCCGGCGTGAGGCCTGGATCCGGAATGGCGACAACGACATTGAATAGTGTCGGATGAATTTCGGGCTCGGGAAGCTTGCTTTCGGAAGTTTTTGAAGAGTACTGAAGTGAATTGGATCTTTTAGATATTGTACTTAATGCACCTAAGGAGTGGCGAGTAGTTCCATTTGGCCGAAAGCCTCTCCAAGAAGCAGGCTGGTGGTCTTGTGATCTTGTTGTCGCCTCCTCTGCTATGACTCCGTTCGGCTCTCCTTGGCATGTTATGTCCTCATTGATCGTATTTGGAGGCTGTTTCAAGGTGGTGTGCATTGTTTGTAGTTCCTCCAATACAGCTTGTTGATCTGACGTTTGTGAATAGAGGAGGTGGTGAGTTTTGAAGCTATCAGGTATGTCAGCGAAAACATTTCATGGAATTTCAAGGCGATGAAAGTTATTACTCCATAGCAATATGACGAAGGAGCAACACAGAATCTTTGAACATCTTCACCGCTTGGATTAAGGAGTCGAGATTCAACAAATTGAACTTTTCTTTCAAGCTGCGATGTTCCTTGCGCGGTGGGAGTTTGAATTCTTCGTCGACGAGTTTAGAGTAGAACGTGTCGCTACCCGAAAGTTTCTTTCTCAATCCTGAGAACCCTTCATGCCCACGTTGGAAGCCTGGTATGAGTCCTCGTTGGGTGAGACATAGAATGAGGCTGTCCAGGTCCACTTGGCATCCCTGAAAGCTCTGACGGCAGATGGTGGAATGGACAATTCTGTCTTGAGTACTCCTTCGCGCATTTCTTCTAAGAGGTCGAATAGAATGGGAAGCTCCTTGAGTGTCGAATGTAAAGTCTTTCGTCCATCTTTGGTATCCAGAGCGACATTGACGATCGTAGCTAGTGACGAGGTGAGGAGAGAAAGCCCACCATAGAGCGTGATGGGGTCCATGGCGCAATATACGACAGAACGAAAAGAATAGAACCGTAAAATTAAGGTCGTAATTCAGTAAGGGTGTGAGGGGAAAATTAGGTTGATGCTGGGAAAAGATTTTGCAAGGCTCTCTAGTCATATATCTATCTTCTTAAGTACGGCTCTTGCCAGTTACCGTGATGCTCATCGAAACGCGGTTTCCTTATATTAGAACGCACACGCACTAGAGGCTTGAAATATTGACAAGGCTTGATTTCTGTCCAGTAATGCGGTGTGGGGATGACCTGTTCCAGCCCCAGAGTTGCACAGAGCCTCGAGTCCATCTCAGCTCCGAAAACAACTCGGTGGTGGCACATACGGTGACTCCTGGCCATGTCTCACAGGGCTATTGAGTGGGCTGTTCAAACATTTGTGGCTGGGGCTGAGCCTAGAATGCGCTTAACAGTTTCTTTTTCTGCTCGCCACCTGAACAACAATGACAATTCAAATATCTTGATACTGCTTGGCGACCAGCCTTACGCTCCACAAAGTCCGACTTGAGTCTTAACATTCACGAAGCAACCTTCTCCTCATCCAAGCTGATGGAGCTGCCAGTGTCTGAAAAACAGCGAGTAGCTAATAATCTATCGCTCGAGGAGTATAAACGTGTGGTTTTTCGGCACGAAAAAGGGGCAGATGGCGTCGCCCTTGTTGCGAGTTTCAAGAACTTGCATCAAGCCAAAGACTCTGAACAGAAGAAAGTCCTGGATAAGATCAGACTAAAGCTAGACGAATATAGTAAGTCTCTACCTGCGATTGCATTTTGGGGCTCTAAATAACACATTCCGATCAGATACAGCACTGGTGAAATGCAATGAGGTTAAGTCTTTGGCCAAACCTCGCAAGTCAGATCTGAAATTCATCAGAAAATGGCTATATGGTCAGCAAGATGGAGAAGGGAAAGGCTTCATAACGAAAAATGGCAACGTAGAACTCTTGACTTGGAACGAGGACCACGACAAAGACTTCACTGCGGTAAACGGCAACACCGAACGGGATATCTGGTCCTCGAGAATAGTTGAAGTCATTCTGGCAGTGTGGCACTCTACCTGCGGGAGACGTCGGGTAAGAATGACATGATGAACATTGTCTATCAAGCTGACAAACTTCTAGAAAGCAAACAAGACCCTTGGAGTCGTAGAGTACACCGGCTTGGAAAGCATCACGAAACTGATCGTCACCATGCTCTCTGCCATGGTCCCCGCCGTATCCATCGTCGCTCTGTACTTTGAGAAGAATCTCCTTAACCGCATATGGATTATGATGGGACTCACACTAGCCTTTGCTGCCATTCTCTCCATATTTACAGGCGCAAAGAGAATAGAGGTCTTCTCAGCAACTGCTGCGTAAGTCATTACCACCTACTTGATATATCTCAAAGTCTAACACTTCGGGACAGATTTGCAGCTGTAGAAGTTATCTTCATTGGTAGCACTGATGTTGGAAATAAGATCGCGACAGGTGTCGCCTCGGGTGCATAGAAATACAGTACGCTCAGCTCTATGGCGAGTTCCAAGTATCGAATCACGTGTGCTTGGTATGTTTGTTTGTGTACTCTTGTACCAACTATACCATGCATGTCTTTTATATCTCCCAACTTTCTTGATTAGCTGAAGAGACTGAAGTACAAGTGTTTTTAATTCTCGGAGACTTTTCTATTTCTAAGAAGTGCTCAATAGCACGCCTTATCCCCGCATCTTGACAGCAAGATAGATTTATGGCTAATCTTTGAACTGCTCATAGTAAGTTTCCGATTTCGCGTTGACTTGCAGAAGTCGATGTTCGCTTACCTGACCGACCCTGTGAATTGCTCGCTTAAAAAGGAAGGTGTCCCTTTAGCGTAGAGCTAAGGCTGTCAGAATTCACGTAACATACTTGTCAAGGACATATATTGCTTTTCTCACAGCCTTCCAACCTCCATGCTCATCAATTTTGACAGTTCGCCCAGTGTCCCCGAGAGAAGTACCTGAAACAATGTCACAAGTCGCTGAGATTTGCTACATTACTCTCAAGCCGGGCGTAGAAATAGATGGTTTGTTACCGCTAGCGTAAGTATGGGCAGAGACGATAGCGGCACTGAAGGGAGGAAACGGGTGTCAGCGTCCATTATGGACGCACGAATGAAATGTGGGAATTGCTGTTTTGCATGCTTGGTATGTCTCTTTCTTCCAATTTTCGAGAATATCGCGGAATCCTTGCTGAAAGTGATGGGTTTGACATATAGACTGGCACCCCCTCCCTTCCAAACAGAGGTTCGAATCAAGCGGTACCTACCCCACTCTCATCACCAATCTCTACAGTATCATGTCCAACTTCCACTCGCATCAATTCATCACCACTCCGTCTCCTCCTTCAATCCTCAGACTTGCACCTATAATCGAATTTGCTACTTTCTACGACATCCGAGACTCTTTTCTCCCAAATCTGAACAATATGTACGGGTTCTTGAGGAAGATGGGAAATCGGAAGGGAGCTTTGAGGCAGTTTTTGGAGAGGTGGATGAGATATTGAAGCATGGGGATCAAGTAGGTGGAAGTGGCATGGATCCTAGGGATGCAAGGGATGGGGAGGAGATTGTGTTGTGTGTGGGGTAGGAGAGCGTCAATGCGCATGTGGACTTCAAGGATACGGAGCGTTGGCTGGGTACTGCGGGGCTGCTTAGGGGGCATGACTGGGGATCGGAGACGGTAGGTTCAACATGAATTTTGGGGGCTGACGGCGTCGAGGATTCTTCTGCTGACGAGATGAATAGTTCCATATTGTATTCAAGGCCGGTTGAGCAATTTTGAAACCGTTCACCATCCAATCCCCCCTCAATGTACAAGAATACATTAAAGACTATTTAAAGCTTAACATTATCGACCTCGAAAGTCATCACTACGTTCGTGGCAAAATACGACCAAAACTTCGTCCCACTCAAGTAAGTGTCCGTGAAATTGGCATACTGATCACCACTTCCAATTTGGGTTGCCCACCTATTCACCAATGCTCCACTAACCCCGCCTTGGCTAAAGCTGGAAAGGTCGAAGTTGAGATATTGAGCGGAACCCCAGTTTACCGCAACAATGATCAACTTCTGCGCACTCGCATCATATGCAGCAACAGTATAATCACTGCCTCCTGACAGGATGAACATGCCTTCCCTGATATGTCTCGTGAATTGGCCCAAGACGTAATACTTCTGACTGACGGCTCCAATCGTCCCAGCTTCAACATCGGCATCGATCAAGCCCCATCCACCTCCATCCAAAGCTTGCCAGTAGACCCAAGCAGTTGGATGCAGCCATATGAGATCCAAAATGAGGTTGCTGACCAGCTGCTCTCCAGTCGCATCATCTTCGCCATACTCGCTGTTCCAGATGCTCAGTCCAGAGCCCTTTATAAGCGAGTAGAGCCCGCTTCTATCACCATCTTGATACTGGTAGCCGTGCGTGTTTACCCGTCCGGTGCTCCCTTGAGCGGTGCTATTGAAAGAGCTCCAGGTGGCTTTTGCTTGATCGTAAGTATTCTCGTCGGAGGTAGAGACCAGGATCCCAGAAAGACCAAGATTGTTGAGCTCATCACGCATGTAAATGGTAACTTCGTTCTGAGTGGAACGGTCGAAATGACATCCTTCCTGGGTGCCTGTGCTGCCTGTCCAAGAATCGTAAGGTTCGTTAAAGGGTTCGACGGAAGTGAAGGTGATTCCCCATGAGTTCTTGGCTTCCAAAGCAATGTTTGCGAGATAGATGGCGTGCTGATCGTAGTTCCAGGCTTGTAAGTTGTTATTGCCTCCAGCGTCGTTTCCAGATGGATTGTGGTTGGTAGTCATCCACCACATTGGCGAGTTGGAGAACAGCTCAAAGTAGTTGGCACCTCTACTCTGGGCTTTGGTCATCATGGCACGTTGATTTGTATCGACAGTCCAGTCCCATGAACTTGCTATTAGGATGTCAGTATGATTGTCCCAGAGGTGAAGTAAACCATACTAGGAACTTCTCCTGTGTATAGCAGGTCCCTCGTATGAGAATGCAAGAACCAAAAACACTTACATGTGGGGTCAGCAGAATTCCAATCCTTCCAAAAGCCGTCCATCTGTCGACTCGAGATCATGTCAGGAGAGACCACCATGGTAGAACCATCCGAAACTGTGTTCCAGCTGCAGGCTCCCGCATTGTAGCGTACAACATTGAGGCCTAGGCCAGGAACCGATACACCGTTGAATGTAGTCCATTTGGTAGTGAAAAAGATATCTGCGAGGTCATCTTGCTGCCCGAATGCTGCAGCCCACCAGGCAAGGGAGACACCCCATCCTTCCCAAGTTCCGTAAGTGGCAGCATTACTGATGGTCGTTGTTTCATCGGCGGTGGCTGGGGAGAGGAGAATGAAGACGGAGAGTAATAATCCAACGAGAGAGCATTGATGTTGCATCTTGTCGTCAAAAGGGACTCCGACGGTCAAGTGCAAGTTAATTGAGGATCGAATGCCTGTCCTTCCATCATAAGTTGGGAATCGGGAGTGTTTATAAT
This sequence comes from Phialocephala subalpina, assembly GCA_900073065.1. Taxonomy (NCBI): domain Eukaryota; kingdom Fungi; phylum Ascomycota; class Leotiomycetes; order Helotiales; family Mollisiaceae; genus Phialocephala; species Phialocephala subalpina. The sequence goes on along the minus strand of FJOG01000008.1, from coordinate 1,099,062 downwards.
TATTTCGTGTCCACCGGTATTCGGGGAATAAACGGTATACGGCCCGTACACCGTACCTGACAGTCTTGCGCCCTCACTGATCGTACCTTGCGCATTGATATAATTTCCCCCCAATCCCACGTGGTCGGGTAAAAGCCGGATTCTCGGTTCAAGCATCCGAAGTCAGAAAAAGCCCAAAGGGGCCCGATACACGCCCCCGATACCCCCGGTAGTGACTGCAATAGGCAGGGAATGCCGCCTTCTAAAAGCTTATATGACACTTTTGCTTCCTAAATGGGAATTTGACTTGCTGATCAAAGTTACATAGTCCACTCTCTCGGTTCCCATCCCCGAAGCGAATGAGGGTTTCTCGCTTAGCCTTTGCCCCTGAAGCATGTCTCGCATGTGGCCTATCCCTGCTTCTCAAGTTGTGAATATACTTTCTTTAGTACTCAGATAAAGTTTCACGAGAGTTCGTTTGTAGGTGAGTCCACGAGTCTGGAGACTTCGATCTGCGACGTTCATGCTTGAAGGTTTGCTCAGGTGGAAAGGGACCTGTCCACACAGTAATTTGTATACCCTCCAATTTCTAAGATTCTCAGGACGCTCGGTATACGTGACTTGAAGCTCGTGATCTATGTGTTAATGTGTGTGTGTTGTAGTGAGTTTTCAACCGATTGATAGATGTCCTCAACTCCAGTGGGTCAGTTGAACATGTTATTTTGTCGTTGCTCGTTTTTGGGCTTATTAACCTGCTAGGGGCTTATGGGTGAAGTCGCGGGGCAATGAGGCCACTTGTGCTAAGCGAGCGTGGGATACCTGAAAGCGCAGTAAAGGAAAGGGGGAGAGACCATTTCTGTCGAGTACTCGAGTATTAGTGCTAAAACCCAAGTATTTATAACAGTTGAGCGGTGAATGGAAATCCCCAAACTGGACTAGAAACCTCCACAGTGATATAAATCAACGCAAGTACTGAGACTATGACACGTCTCGTAAATATTGGGAAGATACTTCGACTTTGGCCCTTCTTCTCGGAAAAATCCGGCTGCAAATCTTCCGCAGTGCACAACAAATTTTAGTTATCATTGTAAAGATAGTCCAACAACTCATCCAAGATTCCAAGATGTTCGCAAAATTTACAACAGAAAACAAGGACCAAGATATGATTTGCCACTTGCCAAACGTTACTCACAGGGCCGAAAGAAGAAAACAAAAGAAGAATATTAAGACCCTAGGAGTACTTGGGAAAGTAGGAGATTTGGAGCTGAGTCAATGTCTCAAGGCAGTTTAGTGATTGATGGAGTGGCGCTATGAGTCCGTTGAAAAGAAGTCATTCAGGAAGCGGGGCATAAGTGGGGGCGGAAATCGCGGGGTAATCATCTGGTATCAACAACATTCAATCATAGATCTTGACAGCAGAATCAGAATAACAGCAAATACAAAATGAAAGCAGAGATATACAATATGAAAAGCATGCCGTGATAAATACGACTTTACTATCCTCAGAGCTAGCTAAAGGGAAGGGAGCATTCAAACGTAAGACGTCGAACATTCGCGAGCACCAGGATCCCGAAGGTATTAAAGTAAGCTCACCATGGTTTTTGATACCATTCGAATACAAACGAAGCAGCGTTTATATAGTCTACATCTGGTCGAAAACTTGCTTGCCTCGTTAAGTCTTACGCCATTTGAAACGCAAACTAGGGCGAAGTGTTGAAAATGGAGTTCTGTATATTCACTTGTGTCTTTTGTCTTCATCTAGGATCTGGGTCCAAGAGTATTGAAGCAAGCTTGCTATGCACATTTTCTTAACGGTAAATATGAAAGAAGGATCGTTTATATACTCGAAGTCTGGTCGATAGTTTGTTTGCCTTGTCTACCTTTTAACAGCCTGAAAATTAAAACAAACTTGCATGAATTGGGAACGATGACATATTCCTGATCCACTTGTGCTATTCTATTTCCCCATTCTGACTCCATAACACGTCTCTTGCTTGTTGGTCTCTGAGCCTCACGATACCTCACTTGGGATATACAAGATCTTTCTTTCGCGAAACATCGTCCAGCTAAACGAATGGCTTGGGAGGTGGTGAGTTTTTGATGGAAAGATCGGCAGTCGACGCTGCGAGACTTGTTCCATGGGTTTCCTGCAGCATTTCAGTCTAGTTAGAGTCCATGACTCAACCCATGCAGACCTCCCTCTATTTCCCTAGAGAAGAAACAAAGAATAATAGGGGTGACTAAGTCACAAGTTGTCATTGACATCAACAAAAATCTTGACAATGACCGTGAAAAATCACATGAGAAATATCCACTGCCGCGAGGAAAGAGTGTTGTCAAGCTAATGGCTGTAGCAGCTCAGATCTCAAGAGGCAGCAGCGAGGTCCAAATCATAGAGGTCAGATTCCTGATTGTAGAATCCGTAGTTGCCATCGACGACTTATGCTAAGGAGTCGTAGGGCTCGGCAAAGACGATTTTGCCATCGTCTGGAGTGATAGTCCTGGTTTTCTAGCATTGAGGCTCGTGTATGTAGGTTGGTGATCCTGATACGAGTGCTGATTGGAAGAATAAATGACTCATCAACCTGTTAGAAAAAGGTCGTAAAAGTGAAAGAAAATGCTTTCACCACCCTCCCAGTATGATCCACGCACAAAGCAGAATAACAATGACAGTCAAGTAGTCAAAAAGGCAGATTTACAATAGAGGGACGCCAAAGAAGCGAAAGCATGACAGGAGGTAGCTGTTTCAAACTGTCAAAATATTTGAAAGTGATTTGCTATCTTACTTGGTAAATCTCACTTCAGCATGAAGCTTGTCAGCTCACCTGCCCCTTCCATCGCTTCGCCATCCATAACACCATGAACATAAGCAGCCCCCACAAGCTCGTAAAAGCTCTTTCTAGCCTCATTCTCCACACTACTGCCCTCCCGGAATGCCTCAGCTCCACTGCCTTCTCTCTCCTCCTTGACTTTCCCTTCGACCTCTCCTATTCTCCTCAGAACAAACGTCACCCCGATCCCTTCAAAGACACATACTTCATTCCCAACCGCACAGCCCACAGGAAATAGCCCCATCCTTCCCTTTTCCGTAATACCAAACACACGGCCGCCACATGTAGTCCCGACATGGACAATCCACTCCGCAAACAACTTCCCCGAATTTTCCTTGCCGCCAAAGAAATCATCTAGCGTTGTAAGTCCTCGAAAATACGAGATCAGCCGTGCAGCATATCCCAAATCCTCACGAGGAGCGGGACGGATCGGGGCTTTAGGTAATGTAAAATCGAAGGTCGAATGTGAAAGATCTCCTAAGAGTGTACGTTCGAATGCTTCGTGGAGTGCTAGACGGGTGGTGGGATTATCGATCTCGTGACTGAGGTGGAAAGTGGAGTATGCGAGCTCAAGCCAAGATGTCAGGGTAGAATTCAGATCTCTGAGATGGCTGATTGCTGCTGGGTCATTAAACAATGTTGGGCCAAGCCTTGAATTAAGGAAGTCGATGCTGCTGATATTGTGAATACCATCGATTAATACACCTTTCAATTCAAGGATATCTCTTCCAAGGCTGGGACTGTCAATAATGTTGTAGCTCGGAAGAGTTTCCTTCGCGGCTCGGTACATTGTCTTCTCGAGCATTTCGGATGCCATAGAGTTGAGTTTCTTTCGGGCTGCTTCTTGCTTGGGTCGTCCGCTGAAGCTGATCTCGTCGTAACTTTGCAGGTTTGCTACGTCTTCTAGGATCCCATTCAGTCTGGGATGTTGTAGGAGTTCAAGCGTGCCATCGTGGCCGATGAAGGGAATAAAAGGAGGGTCTTCGAGGCTCCAGTCCGGTACCCATGATGGAATATTTGGGAGTCGCGTTTTACCATAGGTGTAGCACGTTCCTGCATGGGTTAGGAAGTCTAGTCGTCGATTTTGTGGGCCAGAGCAAAGAAAATGTTTGGCGGTGGTAGTGAAGAATTCGGAGAGTCTTGCGTGATAGTGTGGAGTGTTCTTCGGACACTTGTTGCCAAGCAAGTCGCTTTTGCTGAGAAGGGTGTTGAAGTCTGCATTCCTGGCGAGACCCGAGAGGTTCAGAAGGGCGTAAATTCGATCTTGCGTGTTTGTAGCTTTGAATCTGGAGGTAGAGCGAAACATCCGGACTAGGTAGAAGAGAAGTGAAAGGTGCCTGTCGTTACCGGAACGCATTGAGCGAAACTCCTCCATGATACGAATGTAACTGATTTTGAGAGTGCCGCCCTTGAGAGAAGATCGATCGTTGCTCTCCAATGGAAGGTGCAACTTGACCATGGAGTGTATATCGCGTTCTACTGCCATCGCAAATTGAGAGAGGACCGTCCAATCAAGCTGCGAATCTCCATAGCGCACTATTATGTTACCAGACATGACCTCCTGGACAACCCATGAGCGTTCAAACCATGGATTTGTAAGCAGTTTTTGCAATGCTTCCCATGCGGGCTCTGGTGCATCTAATGAGAACCGAGATGAGCCCATGGCATCAACCAAGCTGAAGCAGTGGTCTTGACCTCCTTCCCACTGAGTATGATCGTCGAGTTCTGCTCGTCTGAGCCCCACACATAGGAGATGGCTGTGTATAATGGCTTGGATTCGAGTTCGTGCCATGATAGGGCGCAGATGACAGGTGCGTCATCATAGGCAGAAGGTTCGAGCTGCAGGAGTCGGAATCGACCAGCGGGTAGTGCTTCGGAAGTTGAATTGATCCTGACAGTCTTGAAGTACGGAACCAGTCGAGAATATTGGCGAAGAGTCTTGGTATATTGTAGAGATCTTCGGAGAACAGATACAACGCATCGCTGGAGTGCTAACAAGATCGGCTTGAGATTTGCATTAGAAAATCCACGTAATTTGGCAATTTACTTCGAAAACTTCGATATGCTCCAGGAAATTCTTCCCCTGCGGAAGGACCGAATCAGCAGCAATAGCAAAAGGTCTCTTCTGGCAGACATGGCTGCATCAATGGCCAGGAACCTTTCCACGAGTGATAAAGTTCTCAGCTTTCCGACCGCTCTCCGGAGGAAGGTACTTATGGCAGGCCCGTTTCGTCCCACCGCAAAGACCAACGCCACAACCATATATGGAAGATTCTTCACAAACATCTCCAGCGGTGTAGCGATCAACGTGGTCATAGTAGCCCTTTTAACGAAGCCTCCCCATGTCTCATTTAATCTCGCAGCATTTTCTTGCCCCAGGGTCTCGACCCCCTTGCTAAGATAGAAGCTTGAGTGAAATTGTGCAATGTCCCAATCCCGACTAAGTATGAGCCAGAAAAGCTGCACGAGCCATGGCCGGTCTCGATCTAGTCTGAAGATGCGAAATGCAACTTCCAGGAACCAATTCCAGAACAGTGCTGGACATAGCAGGAGAATAAGTACCGTCAATCTTCGCATCTCAGTCCATTGGAAAGAATGGAAATTGCAGGTCCTCTTGATATTTCCAAGCCCAAGGTTCCACGCTCGCAATACAAAACTGAACAGAAACAGCGCTTGAAAGGCGCTCGAACGAGGACTTTGCAGCTTGGTCAGCAAAGCTGGCGCCGTACCGGGCGTGGCGTGAGAAATCATCGCGAACGTAAATTGTGAATAAAGCGAGATGAAGAATGTCATGATGCCGTAATCGATGGCTCCAGCGAAGAAGTACATTGGCACAATCTCGTAGCTCCATGCATATAGGTCCAATGGATCGGGATAATTCCAGACGCATATGTCTAGGAATTGTTTGAATAAAGGTGTTCTGACAAGGTAAAAGTTGTTGTTCCTTTGGGACGTTGACATCCATTCTGCAAAATCGCCGAGGGAGTTGAGAAGCCCCATCTTGGAGTAAGAGCATGCCAGAAGTACCCCTTGGGAGTATGCCAAAGAAGGTGTTGTTCAGCTTCAGCTGAGAGGACTGAGAGAAGAGCGAAGCTTCAGCGAAATTTCATGGTGGTGGCTGTGGTCATTTAGTCGCGCGTGTGTGATGCTTTGACGCAGCCTCGGTGAGCCAATGAGGAAGATGGGGCCCCATTGCCGAAGTAAAACAAACAAAGAGGGCAGTCTTGCGTCTATGGATGTATGTAAATCCTCTCCTTGATCGAGAATAAAGACACGAAGGCTGGAGGGCTGGACGATGGATCCCCTCCTTGAATCGCTCGGAGCAGTATACCGCGCGATCAGTGGGTGTCACGTTTGGGGCCCTGCAGTTGAGACCGTTGCAGTGTTAGAAAATAGCCCATCGTGCCTGGAAATTTAATAAATGTATGAACAATAGATAAGCTAGATCATCCGACTGTCGGTGTGTGTTGGTGGGGAAAGAAGAAAGTAGGATGAAATCTCAAATGAGGTTGATAACCTTCAGTTAGGGTCCTTGCGCACTAGTGGCTTGGCACTCCTCATCAACCCTCGACGAACGAGCTCGAGAAGGGACCGAGAACTTCAGAAATCATCATCAATTATTTTCGTAACTTGTGTGCATCCCTAGGATCACACAAGAGGGTATCTAAGGTATGATTGATAGCGAGGGAGGCAATTCCCCTTCCCCAATTCATCCATCATCCATCGTGCAGAAAAATCAGTACCCCCCCATATCCCTTCTGCAACATATGCAGAAAGTCTCGAAATCTGCAATGTGTTGAAACTTGCAGTGCTATAGCTATCCGAAGCTCGTTGTGGCAAAAATCAGGGCAAGCTTTTCGTACTTAGACAAGCAAGAATATACGCAATATGCGATATCAAGCAATAAATAACCAAGTCGAAAGCCAAATGGGAATCGAGATGGTGTGAGGATTGTGTGGTGTAGGGTGTACAGGCAAGATTAGAAAACTGTTCCGTCGCTGAGAATGGCGATTGGAGGGCATTGGGTATTCGGTCTCGAGATCTCGGCCATTTCTCGACCTCCCTGATGATCATGTTAGCATTGATGGGCCGCGAACTTAGAACCGGAATAGAACTGACCTTCCAGCTTCCCGCTTCCAACATCTGCGGCAAACTCAGCTTGTCCACCCCTTGCAGATCCAAGACATTGTTCACCTCCTCGAGCAGCAGATCTAGAAACCCAACCGTGACAGCTCTCCACTCAACGATCACATCGTCATCCGGTGTGAACATCGGCACAACCTCCATGCTACCCTTCCCGCTCAACTCACCCTCCTTCCTAAACCTAGCAAGACCTCTCTTCTCATCATCTGCCTTCAAAGTGAGGACACCAGTATCAATGAAGAGCCCTCCATTTCTGTATTCAGGAAGACCAGTCATCAACTCCGCACCGGCGAAGTGGATATGGATGAGCTTGGACATGGGCTGCATGAGGGAGTAGCAGAGCCATTGTGAGAGCTTGTGGAAGGGTACGATGGTTTCCCATGGTTGTGTGGTTGCGTCGGATGGCATGGTCGAGAGTGGCCAGGCGTCGCCGAGCGATGTACCATCGATAGCTGTTCGGGAAGCAGGCCAGATGGGACCGAGACCATCGATCAATACTGACCAGAGCGTCGGGAGGAGGACGATAGGGACGGAAGAGGCTTGAGTGGTAGGGTGGGAGATTAGGTAGTCTAGAAGGTCAGCACGGAGAGAGCGATGGAGCGGAATTGGGCATACCGAGCATGTTTCCGGGTCTAGCATCAGCGCCAAACAGATCCTGGTTGTTGAGAGCGTCTGCCAGTCGGATCAGAAGTCCTGTTCTACCTTCTAATCCTGCAATTGGGTTGTACTCCGAGACCTGCAATCCCTTGGCCATCTTCTCAACAGTCAAACCCCTCAACCCCTCTCCGTCAACTTGGTGCGGCTGGCTCGAGTTGCTGCTGAACAGGCCCGCCTGGAACATCTCCAAACTTGCAATTGCCAATCCTTCACTCCGCCTAAACATCTTGCCACTGCTGCTCTTGTATGTCCATGTTGTTCCGGCACCAGCATCGAGGAGTACCGAAACGAGGAAGAGGTCGAGGAGTCTGCGACAGCGCTCGGAGGGGTCAACTGAAGAGGGCCAGCTGGCGAGCATATCCGCAATCCTATCCTTTCCACCCACATTGAAGTGTTGCCATCTGCCATGAGGAGGAATACTAGCATAATCAGGAAAGAAGTCGCGCTGTAAATGTATTAGCAGAGCACAAGAGGGAGCACAGCAGGTAAGCCCACCTTGATAATTGACACAACAAATCTGGTAGTATCCTCAAATTTCCCCATGTCGACATCGAAATGGTTCAACTGATTCCTCCTCGCCTTGTCCAACACAAGCGCAGTTCTTTCTCGCACAGCGCCAATGCTTCTCAGGTATCCAGCTGGGTCGACAAGTGGATCTGGAGCCTTTGGCAATGCGACCTTGGGAATAGTGGGGGGAATGGACATCTTGGAGAAGCCTGGAGTTTGTGGTGATTTGAGGGATGATTGCGAGGACATAGAATCGATCTCTGCAAGACTGGGTGAGTTCTTTTGTGATCCGCCGCTGGTTGTCGAGGAAGCACCCTTTTTGCGGGAGAAGAGACCCATGTTGACGTCGTGACTCTAGAGTGGGTGGAATGTGTACGTGTGTCTCGCTGGAGCTTATCCGTGTCGTGATAAGCTGTGAGCAGTGTTTCGGTAGTCTGAGCTGTCAAATGATCGCCCCGGGACAGCCGTGGCAGTGTTTCCTATTGGTGTCTGAGAGTCAGGGGAACAGAGTTGACTTGGTTTGTTCTCGAAGGTTGCGACGCGACTTCGTTGTTGTGGTGGTTGTTATTGTTGTTTGTTTGTTTGTTTTGGAAAAAGAAGATTGAAGTAGTGCCCGAGTGAATTTCGGGGTGGCCAAACGTGTTGGTCAACTTCCCTTTCGAGAATTCAGGGGTTCAAGATCTCGACTTCGACGCCAAGAACCCTATTTTCCACTCCCACTACCAAAACCACGGGTGGGCGAATGCTCGCGGAATGCGACCAGACCTTCCCGGCGCTCGAGAAGACGGGAGAAAGACCCAACAGAGTGTTCTTTGCTACCCAGTGCTGCAAGTTGGCCCTGCAACGTGATATCTGCGTCGGAGCCTTAGCCCAATTCTGTTATTAACAGGGTTGTAGATATGCAGGAACAATCCTCTCTTCCGAGGAATCCCTGCGGTCTCGTTTGTTCTTGCGAGTTTGGTGGGATGGGGGACAAACGGCGGATGGTACCGATGTGGATGGGAGAGTTGATGTGGACTGATTGCTGCAGAAATGGAAGGTTGAAGAGGACTTGGTAAAGTCAAAGTAGTCTGCTCTGGAGAACGGCAGAGAAGAAAAGGAGAGGATTTGGAAGACAAGCTGAGGAGGGGTTCGATAGTTTATGTCTCGAGCGCTACCCCAAGATGGCTCGTCCCGCTCACGGTGCAGCTTCTGGCTCCGTCCGAGAACAATTCGAGAAGGGGGGAGCGAATGAGAGAGTCAGGGAACGAACTGTTGGAAAAGGACAACCGTCCTCTCAAGGGCCTCGAGTCAGCCCCCAATCCTTCTAGGTGTACCAAGACAGACAATCCTCGTCCGTGCAAAGGCATGCGATTCAAGCTTTAGGTTTATTTGATAGCTACCGTAACTGGACCCTGAGGTACCATGAAACTGGACACCTCTCTATACATAGCATACACGAATCAGGTCCATGGAAATGTAGCACAAAAGGGTGAATCTGAAGATGATATTTTGAGACATCATTGTAACGCCTTCACGCCCATTCGAACTCATTCGAACTCTAACGACTTTCTTCTCTCTCCGCGTTTGCCAATGAAAAAAAATCCTCATTGGCTCTTTGCTTCCTTGACCATGGCTTTCAGTTCCTTTTCGTATTGCTGGGAGCGTCTGATGAAGAATGCTACTAGGACGACAGCGACGACGGCGAGGCTGATGCCCATTCTGTGGTCGTAGCCCCATTCTGGGAACCGTTCTGCTTCGGATATCCAGGTGGCCTTTTGACTGTCAACGCAATAGGTGAATGTTGAGAATCAATGAACTCACGATGAGACTTGACACTCCGCTTTGTGCTAATTTGGCTGGATTTGGGACATTGATATCAGGGAAGGCGAGAGGCTCGCCGCCTTCGCTGCTGGCTGGGGGTGGCATTCTGGAGATCTGGAGGACGGATATTGATCTGATGTCGGATCGTGAAGGGTGTTGAGTTGAGGTACACTGTCCTAGGTACACTTAAATACGTGTCTACGGTCGTGTGTACTCTATCTGATCCATACTCAAGTCTGATGGTTGTATCGGGATCCGAGTATGGACAGGAGATATGATAAGGTCACCGAAGAAATTCTTCTGCATCACCCAACACGTGACGCATCACAATTTTTATAAGTCAAATTCTGAGTTCAGGAACGAGGACAAAAGGCCCTTTCCAATGCTATATTCAGTTCCGGGTATATACAAGAGATCAAGGTCTATATTCAACTCCTAAAATGATACAAGAAGCTACTGATCCTTCTCTTCCGGCTTCAACTTGTCCTCTGGCCTGATGCTAGCTTGAAACTCTGCCCAATCCTTCTCATCATCTGAATCCAATTGAAATTGCTCATGCTTCTTTTGATCCTTTGCTTTCTTGATGTTCTTTCCTTGCCAGCTTAGAGCTCCCATGACCCAGAGACCGAGGAAGATTACATAGAATGTGACGATGGCTGGGACGATGACGGCAGGATCTCTGAGGCTCTTTGGGAGGTAGCTCTATTGTACATTAGAATCTTTATCTTCATTCGAGAATGAGGAAGGGTTCTACCAAGAGGCTCTTGAGCAGAGGATCGTCGTAGATGTGATGCATGTCGGAAAATTTGGACAGGAGAAGGCGATGTGAGCAAATTAGGCTAAGATACTCCTCAAGATTAGCGAATGAACCACACTGGAACAGCCAAAGAGTAGCAATCTTACTATACAGTCAAGAAGATAGATGAGTAACAGTTTCTGGGGAAGGAAAAGTTGGAGGATGATTATGAAAGGCACGCACGTGATGCTTTTTAGAACACCTTCAGCCGCGCGCTAACGAATACGGACGGCAGCAGCGACCGTAACCACACTCGATATGCCAGCGAAACTTCCCATGAAAGTATCAAGCTCACGAGATCTTTCATATCTCACATTCTCTGCTCCAAACGACCTCAATGACTTCATAACACATTTCACCATAACTAAATGCCCAAATTAAAGCTACAACTCCACCGAAAATGGATGACCTGAACGGCCTCGACTGGTCTGCCACCTCCACCACCACCCCCAAAGTCCCAGCAGGAACTGGAAATTACTACCCCTCCCTCCGACCAACACCCCCTCCCCAAACCTCCGGCCGAAACACTCCCCTCTCAGCCCAAGGTTCAGGAGCCTTGAAGCCCGCCTCAAAACCATTCGCCCCGCCCAAATCCTCAACTCCTGACAGCTTCTCGAACCTCGTATCTTTCGGCTCCTCGAAACAAAATACCCTGACACTACAACAGCAACAAGAGAAACTCCAAGCAGAAAAGAGGAAACAGGAAGAGGAGAAACGGAAGCAATACCAGGCACAGTTTGGCAATAATCAGTTCTGGGATGGACTGGGAAGTAAGGGGCAAAGCCCAAGTCTGGCTGGGACACCACCGATAAACTCGCGGAGCACAACACCGGCCCTCAAACCTCTGCCAGCGAATTTTGCAAGAGCGTCGTCTCCAGCTTCAAATGGCGGGTCGAATGCGAATGGGGGAGATGAGGATCTGTTTGCTGCTTTCAGCGCAGATGCACCGGTCAACAAATCGAGTTATTACCCACCTCCTCCATCAGCGCCTGCGAGTGGCAGAAGCACACCTGGTTTTGGAACAAGTAAGCCGGTTGATTTGAGCCGACCGCAGGCTTGGGAACAAGGTGGAGGTCCTGGGGGAGATTTGGGAGACGACGATGATCCGTTTGGTTTGGGGCAGATGAAGCAGAGGGCTGCGCCGGCACCGATTACGAGTATGGCAGATGATGATGACTTTTTGGGAGATTTGGCGAAGCCGGTGGAGGAAGTTAGGAGAGCGAGTCCTCCAAAGAAAGAGGTTGCTCCTGCGCCGACACCAGATTCGGATGGAGAATCGGATGATCCGTGGGATAAGGCGGTGGCGGAGCTGGTGGATATGGGGTTCTCAGCGGAACAGTCAAGAAGAGCTTTGACGGAGAGTGGTTCTGGGTTGGACATTCAAGTTGCGGTAGGGTGGATACTAAACGATGCACATCGGCAAGCGAAGGCGAAACAAGGTGGTACTTCGAGTCGGAATAATGGCACAGCATCGAATGAAGAGAGGAGAGAAGTATCACGAGATGCTTCGCGGCGAGAACAACAACCGGCATGGATGCGAGAGGAAGGCGGAGATGGATCGCGGCCAAGACGAGAAGACAACCGATCGCCAAATGGAGAGACAGATTTTTCAAAACAAGCTGCTGCTGTCGGTACGAACTTCTTGAAGACGGCCAACTCGTTATGGAAGACATCGCAGAAGAAGGTGCAGAAAGCAGTTGCGGAATTCCAGCAAGAAGGAGCTGGAGATCCAAGTCAACCAAAATGGATGCGAGAAGCTGCTGAACGAGAACACGCAGAAAGGAGAGCAACGGCTGAAGGTAAAAGCAAGCTCCCTACAGTGCCAGATGTCACAGACGAAGCTCTTATGTTGGAAGGTGGCGGTAGACCACAAAGAAAGCCGAAAGCTCCAGCCCCTGAGCCTCGTCAATCAACTCCTCGCTTCGATCAATCACATGATCGACCACCATCAATGCCGAGACCACCTCCTGAGAGGGCGTCTCAAGCACCTCGATGGCAGCAGAGTGCTAGTGCGCCGCCTGACCCGCGTGCACGCGTGAGCAAGCAAGCAATCGAGGAGCAAGCAGCAGAAGCCTATGTCAGTCCTGCGAGACGGAAAAAGGCTACTCCTCAGCCACAATCACGACCAGCACCTGAACCAGAAGTTGACCTCTTCTCAATGCCTGCACCATCAAAGCCTTCTCGGTCTCCCCAACTCCTTCGAACATCACAACGCTCATCGCCAGCCCCCTCAAAACCCTCGACACCTATCCCAACTCGACCTAAAGCACCAACAAGACAGGTCCCACCAGTATCTCCTACAGCTCTCGCTAATTCACATCAACACCGATTAGCAGGAACTGCCCATTTCAAGCGTGGTGACTACGCTGCTGCACACCAGTCATACTCGTCCTCACTCTCCACAATACCCTCCAACCACCCCATTACCATCATCCTCCTTTGCAACCGCGCTCTCACCAGCCTAAAGACAGGCGTCCCCAAATCTGCTGTCTCAGACGCCGACACAGCATTAGAATTAATCGGCATCTCCCGCGGCGATGGCGAGAACATCGATCTCGGCCCCGGCGAAGGAGGCGGCAACAAAGACATGAAAGAATTCTACGGCAAGGCATTAACGCGGAAAGCCGAAGCATTAGAGCAAATGGAGCAATGGAAGAATGCAGGCGATGTCTGGAAAATCTGCGTCGAACATGGTGTAGGAGGCAGCACCGCAATCCAAGGCCGAACACGCTGCGAGAAAGCCCTTGCTCCCAAACCACCACCATCTAGAACCGCAACTCCAAAAGCTGTTCCTAGACCGAAACCCTCCGCACTCTCGGATCTTGGACCCAGTGCAGGAGACGACTCAGCAGCCGTCAAGCGCTTACGAGAAGCGAATCAAGCAGCCGAGAAAGCAGACGATGAGAAATTCGCCCTGAGTGATAAAGTCGAAGCGAGAATTTCCAACTGGAGAGATGGGAAGAGGGATAATCTAAGGGCGTTGATTGGGAGTTTGGATAATGTTATGTGGGAGGGTGCCGGGTGGAAGAAGGTGGGGATGCATGAGTTGGTGCAGAATAACAAGGTGAAGATTAATTATATGAAGGCGATTGGGAAGACGCATCCAGATAAGGTATGTTGCTCTCTTTCCCTGTGGTGGGTTTGGGGAGTGAGGGAACTGTTCTAATGAGATATAGTTACCTCAAGATGCGACTACAGAAGTACGAATGATCGCAGCGCTTGTGTTTGCGACGCTGAATGAGTCGTGGGATAAATTTAAGCAGCAGAACGGCATGTAGATATGATACCAACGTCACGATTCTCCCAGCTTTGCTCTCCTGAGAGGAAGGAGCAGAGAACCACTACCTACTTTTGATGTTGATGAATCTATTGGTCAGGATGCTGGAATAGCCCGAAGAGTCTTCTTCGAAGATCCACTCCCGAGCGGGAGTCTTGAAGGTCTACCGGTACTCTTGGTTACGGCTAGAAGCTACCTTCTCCGCCCTCGCGGCGAGTATATATTGGCGCCGATCAAGCCCCTGTTCTCGCACTGCAAAGACGAAAATTCTGGACTTGGGCGACCACAGGTGTGTTCTGCATTTCCTCTTTGCTCACGTCCATGCTCTTTTGCCTGGAGCTATTTTTATGTCACTCTGCGCGCGCTCATTATTCTCGATCTTGCCTCTCCCAAAAGGGAGATATAATTGTTCCCCTTCGTTTCAATCATTGTTATCTTCGCCCCAGCTGTCAATTGTTCTGCCATGCTTTCCAATTTCCTTGGTCCGGGGGTCTGGCCTGGTACCGGCGCGGCCGGGTGAGGACCTAGGTGACTAGCCTAGCGTACTAGGTGTGGGAGGCTAGCGTTGGAATTGGTGCGATCTTCCCCAATTTGAAACTGGTTTTCTCAAATTTTATGACACATGTTAAGAAGAAATCCCTAGAGAGAAGTTAGTTGCCTTTATGCCTGTCCCGGTTCCTGTTTCGAAGGCTATCGCCGGTTGTGTTATTATGTTCACTGCCTGCTTGGTCACCATGTCGCCGTAGGGTTGGGTATTCGCGCAAAACGAGAGAAGAGGTAAAAGTCGTCAATCCTAGCTTGGGTTCGTGGATATAAATTGATCTTTCGTCCTCGGTATCACCGGCGCGACTTAATCAGGCGCGCTGGGCACTATTAATGGAGATTTTTGCTCTGTGCGCGTCCCTTCTCTCTTCGCGTTTTCGGCACACGTGTCTAGGTGGGCCTTCAAGCCGGTTGTACTCAAGGTCTGCTTGCAAGTACCGTGCCTTCCAGCTCTACATTTCATAGTTGTCATACCTGGTCTTGTTGTCATTTTCAGGACTCGATTCCGGAGCGTCTCGTAGATTCGCTTCACCACAACCTCACTCGAGCCTCGAAAACCAAAAAGTGTCGTGACGTAGGCACCGCTTCAGCTGCAAGGTAGTGGGCAGATGCCCTGAATTTCCTGCGTGCATATACATGTAGGAACCGAAGATGTAGTACTGTCGAATCGAAGGCTCGAAGCTGGCACCTTTTATGCCCCTCTCATTCGGTGTGGCATTGTGGCTCCTCAAATTAGCTCAAATTCACGCTCGAGGGAAGCCCTCGTCACCTCAAGGCTCGAGTAACCCACAACAGGCAAGCACTCGCCCCACGAAGCGTAAGCGCAACCCTCGACCACTTTTCTTGCGACAAATTTATCTTATAAATACCCCTCATCCTCCGCCGCTTTAACACCCCAAGACAAGAGAAGCACTTCTTGCTACCCATGTTACGCTTGCCCCTTTGGTGTGTGCACTTTTGTTCTGGTTGTTGCAGGGCTGGCAGGGACAGGACAAGTCAAACAGTACTCCTTACCTTGCATGCTTCGGGTCTTCAAACACTTCACATATTCACTGCTGTCGAACCACTTTGTTGCTGTCAATACCTGAACACGGTGAATGAGAACTTCGTTGCGAATGCGTATACTACGTCCAAATAGCTCATAGGTGCGAACTCATCCAGTCCTCGGAGTCGAGATTGA